>MU123887.1:0-12678 GCA_014904935.1 Melanogaster broomeanus | reverse complement strand
GCACCTGGGGCGAAGGCTCTCTTTCAACCAGGCTGACTGGGTGCCCTTGCCTTGCTCCAGGATCTCGACACCTGCAGTTTTCTTGAACTCATACGAGACTGGAGTTTCGCGAAATTCCGTGTAAGTGGCCCAACCACACTTGTGGAAACGACACCTGAAGACGTATGTATTCTTGGAATATTTATCCCGGGACCACTTCTGGGCGGTGCCACACTGCGGGCACTGAAGTGGGAGGTTATTGCCCCAGGGACAAATAGTCGTGATGGGACCAAAAATAACTTGTGGTGTTAAGAACCTTGCGTGTGGCTGAGCTGGTGGGACACAGTGTCATGACGCGCAGACCTGAATGTTGTCCAAGTCGGATAGAACGGGCAAGCGCATTTGGTATCGCGGCCTCGACGCTGTGACCTTCGATGAAGACCGCCTCAGTAACCTGGACAAGGAATGGCCATGTCAGAAGAGGTTGAAGACGTTCAGCGTCGAATGCTAGCACAGAACTAAACCCGAATCTCAATTGTGTCGGTTTCTAGCAAAAGATGATCTAAACGAATACATACCGTGCCAACAGAATTCGCAGGGCTTCAAAGCTTTCCTTTTCTGAACAATCGAGCCACATGCCAATAAATATAACATGGCTCCAGGTGTTTCCGATGCAAAGGGACTGAGCAGGCAATTCATGAACTGTTAACATAGGAATATTGAGTTAGGGGAGTGGAAAGATATAGCTCGAGTACTTCGGTTACTGTGGCAGCCACGTTCTTATGACGCAGTTCTCCTAAGAAGAGATCGCCACTGGCTTCGTCAGTGTGGTTGGATATGGTGACAAGGACGTTCTGGGCCTTGGCCTGTCGGACTTTGACAGCCATGGCTGATGCAAGCTGTACGTATTGCTTGCGCTTGGCTACAGTTCCCAAGTCAAATTCGAGGTCGAAGACGTTGAGACCGTTAACATCCGGGAAGTATGGACGGAGAAATTCCTTGAGCATCTTCACGGGTCCACCGGGAGGGATCGACCTCAGCCGAAGGTGAAGGATGACAGTAGGCGTGGAGTGAACGTAGGAACTCGTTGATAGTTCGACACGTCCTGCGACTTTGAGAAAACTGGATAAAATGGGTTTGCCATCCACATAAAAACCCTGTTAACGCGGGTTAGAAAAGATACTATGCATATATATAATCTTGCCTTATACGGCGTAACGGAGCCAACGGTATTATCATCTTTCAAGTGGCAGCTAAGACATAAAAACTGAACGTTATCTGGCTCCACCAAAGCAAGGTGCTGAGGGAGGATTATGATACATCTGTTGCATGCAGCTCGCGGGCAACTGTCGCAGGTGAATAGGTTTCCACCATCACCACACAGATGGCAAAACTATAAACTGTGTCAGTTGACTCGCAACGTCTCTGAGGCTCCACTTACATTGTTGTTTTCCTGGACATCCTGGGTCAAAGAGGCAGACAGCATTGCCTGGAAACATGGGCGAGTGCCGTTAAGTACTTGAGTTGGCAGGGGTACAAGACTACAAGAGTCACCCGTTGATCCATTGATCATTGGCAGATTAGCGGCCATAGAGTTAAGAGCAGTAGTTTCAATGGCCACACGTATCGCCTCGCCACATGTGGTCTTTTTAGCTGTTTGCTTTGTGCGAGCCATGAAGAGAAACAAAGCAAGAAGGCTTAAGTTGAAGCTTTGAAGACTGAGCTCGAGTTAGACACACTAGCTCTGGTGACCCGCGAATGAGATTTAAGAGTTGTGTTGTGTCAGCATTCACACAGTTAAGCAGCCAATGAGAGTTAAGAGTTGTCGACTGAGCTGTTTTCTTATGTTTACATGGATACATGGATAAATACAGACAAACAGCTCTCTTGAAAGCAATCATCGAAACTAAATTATGTAATAAAACCTTTCAAGTTGAACCACTTGTCTCAGTTGTCCAGTTGTCGTCGTCGATGGGTGCCCACTCTTGTGGGCCCTCGCATAGGACTTTCATCCCACTCCTCGCCTTGCCGTCGTCGATGGGTGCCCATTCTTGTGGGCCCCTCACGTCGTCCCAGTCGTCTTGTCTTCGTCAATGGGTGCCCACTCTTGTGGGCCCCTTGCAATAGGACTTTCCTTTCAATCCTCTCGCCTTGCCATCGTCGATGGGTGCCCACTCCTGTGGGCCCCTCGCATAGGACACCTCCCCAAGCTCAGTTGATCAGGAACCAAAGGCCACTCGCAGTGGAAATGCACGGATTCATGGGATGTAACTAAGGCTTCTATTGCCTACATCACTACCCAGGTCTGTGATCTCATTCTCAACCACCATGATTACTCAGCATCTTCCTGCAGGTTTACTTTTCCCTAACATCAGCACAAGTCTTCTCTCCGACTGATTTGGTCACTGCTTCAGGGCGCTTCTATAATTCCGTCCTCGACTCCTCGACGATGTTAAGGAGCGGGACGGGGTTGATCGGCTCTTAATTTGGTGGAACAGGTATGCTGTGGTTATCGTACACATCTCACTGCTAGATCAATTACTACGGGCAAGTCTTCTCCCTCTACACTGACACCGAACGATTACTTGGGTTTAAAAGTTTGTTTATACGAGACTAATAAATACAGTGCTTCCTTGCATGAGGTCTATCCTCCAGGGTTTGCCTGGTTCAGGGCAAGCTGTCCAGCCACCTGTGGTTACGCTCCACACGTCATGCTTGTGGTCATCCGACATCATCCCTCAGAACTCCGCACCCACGCAGAGTTGTCTAAGCCAGACCATCTTTAGTGAGGCGATGGTTTCAAGGGGTTCCGCACCCTTTCTGATCCGCTCCCATCGTCTCACTAGGTATGCGCCTGCATAGTTATTCACGATGATGATTTCTTTCTGATTCGCTCCTGCTCGTCTCGTTAGATAGCAATATTTTCAGTCGCCCACCTCTCCCGCCCTTATAGCACTCGCTCTAGCCGTTTCTGCACTCGTCCAATTAGCCTCGTATAGAGTTATTACTGTCTTTGCCGTCTTTTCATTTCTACATCATTGTGCTTATAGCACGTCTCGCCGCTCTATTGCATCAAGGCTTGGGCTCCCCCGAGCCGGTTTCGCTAGTGCTATTTTCCGCCTGCTTCACATCTCACTGCTAGATCAATTACTACAGGCAAGTCTTCTCCCTCTACACTGACACCGAACGATTACCATCCAACAACAGTGCCCTGGCGAGGATCCGACAGAAGCATGTTGAGTACAGAGAGGCATATCTACTTAGAGCCATTATCACATATTTTACACATGAATCAGGTTGGTCAACAATAGTATTTTTCATTTCCGTGTCGTACTGGTTTGAATAATTCGGTATCACCCACGAATACCGTCATCGTCCATCATACGACCCAGCTCGTTCCTTTCAATTGGTGAATTTAGTTGAAAACTTTGTCATTGCCCTGTCATCAGGGCATTTCTGGATTAGCCTGCTCCAACCCATACAAAATGTTGACCAAAAGATGGTATATTCAATCGACAAGGCTTGGTAACGAACTCCACCTTCCATTATACCGGCTGCGCTGTATGGTGAGTGACATATTGGTTGACCTCATTCGACCATCATCATCATTGACCAATTCCCTTTTACATCGTACTTAATGCACCTGGCAGGCGAGTTATTTATCGCCCTTCTTTCACTCACTTTATGATGGCCGGCACCCAGTTTTCTGATGACGGTGATACCACAAATACTCTAGCGTCACTCAAAAGACGAATTTCCCATTTAGAAGAAGAAAATAACGATCTGCGAGGCGCACATACAGTGTACGTAGAATTGCGCTTATACAGTAGGTTATTCTGATACATTTTACCAGACAACGTCGTGGCGACTCACGGTCCAATGCTGGGCGAGCTATACGCCGACTTGTTTCCTTGACCGATGACATTGGCACCTTAGTTGATGAACATGACCGGCGCTTGCTCGACTCTGTGGATGCCGCCCAGTGCACAGAGGAGTAATTTAATGTTTGACTCCAGATATACTTTATTGACTCTGTTCCAGAGAAAATCGTCGGTACTGCTGCTACAAGGAACTCGTGCAATGGGTGCCATCCATCAAACAGCTGTTACACTCACAAGCCGAAGAACACGTGCTTAGACAGGCCTTCAAGGAGGTGAGAGTTTTACCACCATTAGCGAAGACAACACGACAATACCCCGACCAGTTCAAACACGGTGCAGAAGCAGCACGTAGTGATGATAGTTCATCTTTGAAGAAGGTCATTGCTCACTGGCTGAATGAGTGCTCGCCGCCTCCCGACCCGCTCATCAAGGTGGGTTCAAAGAGCCGCCGTGGTCTGTACAACAACGCCACCGCAGAGTTGCTGTGTCCTGTTGAATATGACTGGAGTGACAAAACGTAAGCTCTATTTCCCAAATAGATCCCCAGTTAATGTGTCTTTGTGATTTCGCAGCACGAGAAAGAATATTCATGTTACGATTCTATTATTTTCACTATTATTTTCAACTTTTCTTAGTCACGTGATTCCCATCTTATCTTATCTATATCACGTGACATATACATCTTATCTCATCATGTGACCATGCCTAGAACTATGACATCATACCTCATGCTTTACCTCATGTTACTCTAGAACATTCCGCTCCACTCTTCTATGCTTCTCTTCCATTCCATGCATAGCCTCGTTACTCCACTATGACATCATATGCTTACTTATCGTAGTTTAGGGTAGGTTCCCTCTGTAGTATATATACTCGAATGCAACGTCCAGGGAACTCCAGTTTAGTTCTCTTGGATCTTCTCCTCAAAGATTCCCATTGGGCTAGTAATATTCTCTCAACTCTCATACCGCTTAAACACCTTTCGCATTGCGAGTTAGGTGCTCAGCTCATATCGTTTCCTATCATCTTTCCCTAGTCTCTGTGTGGTATTCTCAGGCTACGCCTTGCGATAGTCTTTGAGTGCTTCATTAGAACTAAACTACCAAACCACACCCGGACTCGAGGGTTAACGAGACTAGTCATAGGGCATTTGCCATACGTATCTTTTAGTAGTCCCTGCAAGGTTTTCGCCCTTGGGAGTCCGCAGTCACTTTAAGGGCTGTCGGTTATAGACGTCGATCTCGAGCGATCGCCAAGTCCCCTGACCGGGAACGTCGAAATAGTTTTATAGGGTCCTCGTGAGGCCACCAAGTTTTTAGTACCGTTACGTACAACTACGATAGGAACTAGTCGGAGATTGAGATCCGATAGTTCACAAGACTAGGGTGCGGGTGATAAGTGTCCCCCCTTGGCGAAGAAGATTTGCCCATCATTCCGTCCGTAAGAAGGATCCTTAGGGACGAGGCAGTAGGACGAAGAGTCGCTGTAGAATTTAGGGAAGAACGAGAAGTCACAGAACTTCTACTCCTAGACGAGATCTTCTACAACGACCCGATCATCGATCTAGAACCAATAAAGAAAGAAGAAGAAGTCGAACCAAAAATAGAGTTCGAAGACCTAGTTCATCCCCCTTACCTCCAAGCCCCAAAAGAAGAAATCGACCCAAACGATCTCCCCGATTTCGAAGACTTCCCACGAGAACCAACCCCTCCTATCATCCAAGCGCATCTCGCTTTACGCCGCCTCCATTTCCCACAAGAATTCGGACTCAGACGTTCCGAACGAATTCGATCCAAACCTTACGGAAAGAAGTATCCTAAGTAATGGATCACCCCGACCCAATGCAACAGCTCTCGGACTCGCTCCAGGCTGCCATGGACACCATCAACGCGCTCAACGCGCGCATTGCTGCTCTAGAAGCCACTGGAGTGACAACGATAGAACGAAAGTTCCAAAAAAAGTTTGATGTCGTGGCAGACCCCGGACAATATTCCGGAGACAAGGCAACGTGGAAGGAATGGTGGATCAAGATGAGGATCTGGGTAGACGCCAACTGGGATGGTCTAAGCACCAACAAGGAAATCGCATGCGCGGTCTGGACCCGCATGAAAGGACCAGTAGCAGGGAGGTATGCGGAGAGCCGCATGTCAGAATGCCTCGCTGGAGCCGAACGATGGCCTGGTTGGACTAACCTAAAGGCAGAAGTAGAGGAGTTCTTTACTCCTCAAACAGACAAGGATTGGGCGAAAGCTCAATTACAAAGTCTCAAGCAAGGGTCGACAAGAATCGACGATTTCATCACACGTTTTCTATCCCTAATTCATCAGGCCGAAATCTCTGACGAACACGCCGTCTACCTGCTGGAGCGCAACTCCAAACCCGAAATAATCCGGCAGGTATATCTCACAGGACAACGAACCCCAGTCCTGAAAGAATACGCCCTAAAGATCAGAGAGATCGGAAGGGCACAGGAACTTTATGAAGTTCAATTCCAGGGACGCGGCTGGACAAACAACGTGCAAAGGGCCTCTTCAGGGTCGAGCAAGCCTCGAGACCCGAATGCCATGAATGTGGACGCCGCAAGGAAGGGATGCTTCAACTGTGGCGGTGATCACTTTGTCCGGGACTGCAAGTCCCCCAAGAACCCCTGCTCGGTCTGCAAATGGCTGGGTGGGAAACACAAAAACGACTGTTCACAGTCGAAGGACAAAAGGCGCCAAGTACGCGCATCCACTTCAGAGCCAGCTCAGGCTCCACCACAACAGTCGCAGGTCGACTTTAGAACCATGGACTATGAAGAGGCCAGGGCCTACTTCTTCGACATGCACACTGCGCAAATGAAAGCGCAGGGAAAAGGATTCGCCCCTTGAACGAACTGGGTGTTCAAGGCGGAGATGTAAAACTCTCTTTCAAGAATCGTTTCTCCATTTTGGGACAAGAAGACGAGTCATGGTCTTCTGGTAGTTATTCTCAGGATAAGAGTGCGTCTGATGAGCACTCGGGTAGTTATTGTAACTGTTCAGTTTGTTTACGCAATAAGCCTTTACGGCCCGAAGGGGGGTCTTCGTCTGCAAAGATGGAGCTCGGCAGGCGCGATCCTGTGCTTAATTCTCCTTTTAATAAAAAACAAAAAAATGAAGAAGCTACAGTCTCGGATTCTATTTATGAAATCCCAGAGAAAATATTGGTACGGAACGTGAAGCAGAAAAGAGAAACGCTGCTCGACATCACAATCCAAACCAAAGAAAAACAAATAAAAACAAAAGCTCTTCTAGACTCCGGAGCCAACGACACTTTCGTTGATCGAAAATGGGCAACGGAAAACGGACTTCCTTTACGACGACTAGATTGTCCTATTCCCGTATTTAATGTAGACGGAACCAAGAATAAAAGTGGTGACATAACCCACGCTACAGAGTTCATTATGGATTTCCAAGGACACACTGAACTAGTGCAGGCAGAAGTAACTGACCTTGGCACAGTCGCTGTTATAATTGGATTCACATGGCTCGTAAAGCACAACCCTGACATTGACTGGTCAACAGGTAAAGTCACACTCTCACGGTGTCCCGATACATGCTCCTTATACGAAAAAGACAAAAAAAGGATTAACTGGAACCAAATAATCCAGGACATAGAGGGCTATCGGCTTCTCAGAGAGATTGTTACCGAGAAACCCAAGGACAAATTACCTGAGGAACTTGTTCCAAAGGCGTATCATGAATATTTATCGGTGTTCTCAAAGAAAGCATCAGAACGCATGCCTACGTACAAACCATGGGACCACGCTATAGACATGAAAGAAGGATTCGTTCCCAAAAAGGGACGAATGATTCCCTTATCCTACACGGAGCAGCAGGAAGTCAAAGAGTTCATTGACGACCAGCTAGCTAAGGGTTATATCAGACCTTCTAAGTCCGAGCAAACGTCACCAGTCTTCTTTGTACCAAAGAAAGATGGCAAAAAGCGTATGGTGCAAGACTACCGTTATTTAAATGAATATACCGTTAAAAACAACTATCCTTTACCCCTAATTGGGCAACTCGTCGACAAACTCAAAGGGGCAAAGTTATTTACGAAAATGGACTTACGATGGGGATACAATAACGTTAGAATCAAGAAAGGCGACGAATGGAAAGCAGCCTTTCGTTTGTCATCTTGGTGCTTTCGAACCCCTGGTTATGTATTTCGGGCTGTGTAATTCACCAGCCACGTTTCAAGCGATGATGAATGAAATCTTCGCTGATATGGACAATGTCTGCATTGTATATATAGATGACCTCATGATATTCACCAAAACGGATGACCCGGTGGAACACGAAAAGATCGTTCTAGAAGTCCTTCGACGACTAAAGGAACATGATCTATTCGTGAAACCAGAGAAGTGCTCCTTCTCGGTCACAGAAGTGGATTTCTTGGGAATGATCGTAAACACGGAAGGAATCCGTATGGACGAAACGAAAGTGAAAGCAATTCTGGAGTGGCCAGTTCCTACCAAGGTCAAGGACGTGAGAGCGTTCCTTGGTCTGGCCAACTTCTACCGAAGATTTATCGAGGGTTTTGCAACTATCGCTCGTCCATTAAACGATCTTACCAAGAAGGATGTCATCTTCGAATGGACTCTAGAAAGACAAAAAGCATTTGACACGCTTAAATCACGCTTCACCACAGCACTGATTCTTGTCTATCCAGACATCAACGCTCATTTCCGAGTCGAGTGTGACTCTTCCGATTTCGCTACTGGCGCTGTGTTATCTATGGAATGCCCTGACGGCAAATGGCGACCTTGCGCCTATTCCTCACATTCGTTTAACGAACACGAACGTAATTATCAAATTGCCGATAAAGAAATGTTGGCGATTATCCGATCTCTAGAAGATTGGCGACACTATTTAGAAGGAGGACACTTCGAATTTGAAATTTGGAGTGACCACAAAAACCTTCAGTATTTTATGTCTTCCCAGGACTTAAACAGGAGGCAGGCACGATGGGCGCTATATCTATCGCGCTTTAACTTTAAACTATTACACAAAGCTGGATCAAGTATGGGGAAGGCAGATGCCTTATCGCGTTGTGTAGATCATGCAAGCGGCATAGACTCAGACAACAAAGGTGTTACCCTCATACCAGCCGAGTGGATTGGGGCTGCTAAGAAAGCGGTCTATATTGAAGCTTACGAAAAGGACATTATTTCTCAAATCAAAGAAAAATCTAAAAACGTCACGGAAAGTGACATCCAAAAATACGGACTAACCGAACTCCACGGACTTTATCTATGTGACAACCGCATCTTCGTCCCACACGACGAGGGACTCTTCCTATTTATAACGGAAAAACACCACGACACGTACGTCGCTGGGCACCCCGGAGAAGCTAAAACTGAGGAGCTGGTTAAACGGTCATTCACATGGCCAGGACTTTCTAAATATATCAAGGACTATGTGTCACGATGTGATCGCTGTGCAAAGTTTAAAGGCACCAATAAAGCACCAGCTGGCAAACTCATGCCACTACCTATTCCAGAAGGACCCTGGGTAGATATATCCGTCGATTTCACAACGGACCTTCCGCTTTCAAACGGCTTCGACTCAATCCTAGTGGTTGTAGATCGATTCTCTAAAGAAGCTATATTTATTCCCTGTATCAAAGCAATTTCGGCATTAGAAACGGCCAAATTGTATCTCGCCCACGTTGGAAAGACAAGGGCCTTCCTCTATCTATGGTCTCGGACCGCGGACCGCAGTTCGCTAGTAATTTATCAAAGGAACTTGGAAAAGCTCTTGGCATTACGCTGAAGCTTAGTACTGCCTATCACCCCCCAAACGGATGGACAAATAGAACGGTTGAACCGTGATCTACAACAATATTTAAGGATATTCACCGCCGAGAAACAGAAAGAATGGTCGGACTGGCTTCCGATAGCACAGTTTTCCTATAATAGCAAGGCACAATCTGCCACTGGAAAATCCCCATTCAAGATAACAAGAACGTACCAGCCGCGCATGGGAATAGAACCCATTGCTTCTAATATTCCGGCTCTTAACGACTTCTTATCGGGATTATCAGACACGCTTCAGGAAACAAAGGACAATCTTTCGAAATCTCAAGATAGAATGAAATCCCAAGCGGATAAACGAAGATCTGACGCACCCGCTTATAAGATAGGCGATAAAGTGTGGCTCAGCACTTCAAACCTTAAATTAAATCGTGATTCTCGAAAGCTTACCGAGAAATGGCTTGGCCCTTACACGATTATATCTATTCATGGAGACAATGCAGTCAAACTCCGTCTCCCCACCTCGATGCGTATTCACCCGGTCGTGAACGTGTCACGTGTTAAACCATATAAGGAAATGCTTAATGGACAGAAAGCCGATAAACCCGGTGCAGTGCTAGTCACTGAAGAAGGCAATGAAGAGTTTGAAGTTGACCGAATTGTCGACTCTCGCCTAGTGCGAAACAAGCTTGAATTCCTCGTTCACTGGAAAGGCTATGGGGACGACGAAAGAACATGGGAGCCAGAAGCTCATCTCGAGAATTCAAAGGACGCTATTCGAGATTTCTATCGTCTTAAACCTTCTGCCCGCGCAAACTCCGAATGGCTCGGGAGCTCTTTGACTCGCTATTTACTCCATATGACAATATGACGACTGCTAAGTCTATTTGGTCTCGCCTGGAAGTCGAACCCTAGACGGGGGGTAGTGTTACGATTCTATTATTTTCACTATTATTTTCAACTTTTCTTAGTCACGTGATTCCCATCTTATCTTATCTATATCACGTGACATATACATCTTATCTCATCATGTGACCATGCCTAGAACTATGACATCATACCTCATGCTTTACCTCATGTTACTCTAGAACATTCCGCTCCACTCTTCTATGCTTCTCTTCCATTCCATGCATAGCCTCGTTACTCCACTATGACATCATATGCTTACTTATCGTAGTTTAGGGTAGGTTCCCTCTGTAGTATATATACTCGAATGCAACGTCCAGGGAACTCCAGTTTAGTTCTCTTGGATCTTCTCCTCAAAGATTCCCATTGGGCTAGTAATATTCTCTCAACTCTCATACCGCTTAAACACCTTTCGCATTGCGAGTTAGGTGCTCAGCTCATATCGTTTCCTATCATCTTTCCCTAGTCTCTGTGTGGTATTCTCAGGCTACGCCTTGCGATAGTCTTTGAGTGCTTCAATTCAGGGGTTTCACCCCAAGTTCCTTGTCACTGCCTATCAATGGCCCAAGTTCTTGTATAAGGGGGGACATATGATCGTACCAACCCATCGAAGGGCCTTTTCAAAGGGGAATTGCTCCTAAAGGTTCGATTTTCTCTTCTACTAATGTTATATGTACGGGAAATCTGACATCACGCACTTTACTGCAGGCATTCAAACATATTTTTACTTCACCGAGCTCTACGTCTCCTGATGAAGGCATTCTGGAGGACCAAGATGACGAGGAAGACGTAGCCTCGGGCCATGAGGGCTCTGACTCCGAGCCATCCCGCAAGCGTCACAAGCCTATGGACATGAGACAGATGGGGCGCTCGCATGTGGCTGCACTACTGGGCATGAGGGCCGTCCAGCCGCAAGCTATAGCGTATGTAGCTGTACAGGTAAGTATACTCATGCACACCTGACAGATTCAGATTCATTGGTGACAATCCCCTGGTCTTGCCAGGTTCGATTCTCTCTCTCTAGCTGCAAAAGCTGGCGAAATAACGATGCCGGCTTTGAGCACGACATCTTCTACAACCATATCGTCAACTGGTTCGAACACCCCAAAGATAGCAAGGCTAAGGCCAGAGTTGACGAGGCTCTCCTATGGTGGAACCGGTGAGCATGTTGTATATCTCTTTCCATTCCATCCTCCTCACGTCCTCCCACTGTTTTAGCAATGTCTTTGGATCTCGAAATGCAGCAAGTTTTTGTCCACAACCGGTGGTCGGGACCTCCGTTGCTGCAGCGCTCACAGAGCAGTGTGGGGATGACGTGGTACACTTTTCAACAGGGCACTTCGACGATCCCGCATCTGACTAACCTGCTCGGAGCTGGCGTGGTGCAGAAACCAAATTGTGCTGTATTTTCTAGTAGTAACAGTAGCATTCCTGTAAAGTACATGCTAGTCAATCTATGAATTACGCTGATTTCGTGCAAGTTAGCTCCATGCTGCCTATGTTGTGATCGTCACGGTCACTGCACACTGTATCCACCCCAGGGGCTCGTTAGCAAAACGTCCAATGTATCTAATGTCCTTTAGTTAGATGGGAACTATTCAGACCTTGCCAATGAACATGTTGAAAGTTACACACGCCCAAGGAAAGACTCCTGCTAGACCTGAAGAGGCAGCACAAAAAACAATAAGATTCGCCACCTCGCACCACTCTAGGTGGCATTGGCAAGTCAAAGATTTCGTGCCATAGAGACACGTTTCCGACAAGCTCCTCGATCCTGAGGAATCGGCTAGGGCAGGGATGTCACGACCAATGGCAGTCAATTTGTGTATGATGTAGATATGGTTCATTTCAAGAGATGTATTCTTAACCACTATCATTATCCGACATCTCAGCAACCCAATACAAGAGGATGGGAGAACATCCAGTCGGCCAAGATGTCACTAGATATGAAATAGTCATCTCACAGAATGCAGCTCAAAAAGATGCATGAGTCATCCATCCACGGCGAAAATGCTGTCGTTGAGGGGCCACTAGGTAATAGAGGACAATATTACAGTTTTATACCAATGGTGGCACTGTAGGTGTTTGACTGGAGGCTTTGAAAATCAGCTTGGCTCATCTTCATGGAGCCGTCTC
>MU123886.1:24043-60860 GCA_014904935.1 Melanogaster broomeanus | reverse complement strand
CCTCAGAGTACAGATGCTCAAGTGATGTGCGGAAGTGGGCAATCTGAGTCCAGTGTAAAGCCCTGCCTTGCTCTAAAAGTTCCACTGCATGGTAGATATCTGCCTGATGAAGGGCACATGATGCAGCATTGACAGCAAGATCTGGTGGAAAATATTTCTGTGTGTGATGTTGGGATAGCACTGAGGTTGTTGCAGAGATATGATGGTCAAGCAGATGCAATGTTTTTGTATAAGCATCCAGGGCAGACATGTGATGATACTGTTCTGCAACTGTAATCCATCTTTGACAGCACCACAAACCTTGGAACAGGTTGGTATGTGCAAATTCAGCTGCCTTCTTGTAATAGCACATGGCATCCTGCAGATACTTCTCCACATGTTGAGTTCTCCAGAGAATCAGATGTAGTTCAGCAAGATTCCATTGAGCAATGAAATTAGATGGGGCAGTGAGAGATTTCTCAACTGCAGCATAACTCAGCTGAAGGGCCTTATGAAGGTCCTTCTCATCACCATGCTGCAGAAATTGTATCTGAAGTGCACTGGCAAGGTCATTGAGTGAAGAGCAGTGCTCTGGGTGACCCTCAGGCCTCAGCTGCAGTGCATTTTGGTAGTGCTCAATTGCCTCATCAAGGGCCTTACTGCCACCATGCTGCTCAAATTGTATCCGCAGTGCACTGGCAAGGCTGTTGAGTGAAGAGGAGCGCTGTGGGTGACCCTTAGGCCTCAGCTGCAGTGCACTTTGGTAGTGCTTAATGGCCTCATCAAGGTCCTTCCCATCACCTTGCTGCTCAAATCGTATCCGCAGTGCATTGGCAATGTTGTTGAGTGAAGAGGAGCGCTGTGGGTGACCCTCAGGTGTCAGCTGCAGTGCACTTTGGTGGTGCTCAATTGCCTCATCAAGGTCCTTCTCATCACCTCGCAGCTCAAATCGTATCCGCAGTGCACTGGCAAGGTTGTCAAGTGAAGAGGAGTGCTGTGGATGACCCTCAGGGGTCAGCTGCAGTGCACTTTGGTGGTGCCCAATTGCCTCATCAAGGTCCTTCCCATCCCCTCGCTGCTCAAATCGCATCTGCAGTGCATTGGCAAGATTGCTGATGGAAGAGGAACACTGTGAGTGACCCTCAGGCCCAGCTGAAAGTCGCAAGAGGCTCCAAGAGGCTGGTAGTGATCGGTAGAGGCGCGTAAAAAGGACATAGTGTCAGATAGTTGAAAATAGTCGTTTTCGGGTATTTTGGCTGTTGACGAAACAATGGATCATTCATAACCAAGATTCGACACAATTTGCTTCACTTTTCAGCTTTGTTTTCTGGCAGCAAAGCTAGTGAAGCACACGAAGCAGACTGCTCCGTGTACCTTGCTAGTTTTTGCTCCCAGCAATCGTGACTTAACGTGGCAAATCATAAATTCTGCTGACTAAGCCACAGCATGTACTGTCGTTTCTAGTACTTCGTCCAAGCGTCGTCTTCGTCTTCTACCACGACGGCAGGACATCGCCATGATAACAAGACTCATAACTATGACTATGAACCTGAACACTCTCAAAATGCAAAATTGTCTCGATGCATCCCGGATATCAAGCTCCAGCCCAGTCCCGAATGGATAGCACTATCAACTTGATTGACGACTAGTACGATCTCGAATCGCATAGCATCGACTTGACTTAAGAACATACCAAGTCCCGCAAGCTTACCAGTGTATGTCTCCACCCGAACGAGAGCTCTCTGAGGAGGATTTCTCAGACAAGGATCAGCCACGTCATTCATGATCAAGCTTCGAGCGTATAAATGGGGGTACTATCCTAGTATACATCTCATTCTCCCACTTTGCTTCAGTGACACTGACCTATCCCTTGCGCAAGGACACCAATTCTCATAGTAGTCTGTCATCCTCCTGGTCCGAGTTATCGTCCCGGTCACGTTGAGTCCCACAGTCGTATCCGAACGCATATATGCACCCCAATCGCCAGCGCCATGATGGAAGCTCCCGGGTTGACAAAGAAAATACCGTCATAACTCTCACGCAAGAGGAGGGGCGTCTTCAGACCACAATAACTAAGCTCGAGAGCAAGGTTGCATCGTTGGAGGGTGAGCTATCCTGCACAGTACGTATATGGTTCCACAATTACACAGAAATTGATCCTTTTTTATGGACTCGGCAACTATACAGTCAGCTTCTCGAGAAGGTGAACTCGCAAGCCCCTGCTGGAGGTTCTGGCGAAAACACTGCGGAAGTCTCGCACTCCGCCAGCAATGGGACCGGAAATTTCGTGGTTCAACGCATACTGGAGCGAGCTACAAAGATCCCTTATATGATGTAGGCATACAGTTCCTCATCATCGCTACTAAAACATCTGCATTTGCAGCAATACACGCAACGCGCGAGCACGGCCAACGCTACGAAGAAGTCGGCCGCTGCATCGACTGGGGGATGTTCGATGACTTCTGTGGAAGGGCCCAACGAGGAGTAACCATCGTCGTCATCGCTCCCACTCTCCGAGTCGTTTCCTGTTGCACTAGTTCCAATCCCTGTTATGCTGCCTGTAGACCTATGGTTACGCGCTGCATTGCCCCCCTCTTGTTTACATGTTACTACCGCTCGTTTTCGCAGGCCGCTTGTTTTCCATGCATGATGCTAGTATACTGTCATTTACATGCAAATCAATCATTTGCATACGTCTCTAGCAGTCTCGCAGTGCCTCTAAATACAACTATTTGTCATTCTAGGGAAATAGAGGATCCTAGAAGAACTAAAATTAGCTCGTGTTTCATAGAGGCTGGGCAAGGAATGGTCGTGAAAATAGAGGCTGGTAGAGGCGAAATTACTACTACTAGGAACCTCTATCAGCCTCTACCAGCCTCTTGCGACTTTCGGCTGGGCCTCAGGCCTCAGCTGCAGTGCATTTTGGTGGTGCTCAATTGCCTCATCAAGGTCCTTCCCATTGCCTTGCTGCAGAAATCATATCTGCAGTGCACTGGCAAGGTTGTCAAGTGAAGAGGAGTGCTGTGGGTGACCCTCAGGCCTCAGCTGCAATGCACTTTGGTGGTGCTCAATTGCCTCATCAAGGTCCTTTCCACAACCTTGCTGATCAAATTGTATCTGCAGTGTATTGGCAAGGTCATTGAGTAAAGAGGAGTACTCTGGGTGACTATCAGGTGTCAGCTGCAGTGCACTTTTGTGGTGCTCAATGGCTTCATCGAGATCCTTCACATCACCTCGCTGCTCAAATTGTATCCGCAGTGCAGTAGCAAGGTTGTTGAGTAAAAAAAAGTGCTGTGGATGACCCTCAGGCATGAGCTGCAGTGCGCTTTGGTAGTGCTCAATTGCCTCATCAAGGTCCTTTCCATCACCTTGCTGCTCAAATCGTATCTGCAGTGCACTGGCTAGGTTGTTGAGTGAAAAGGAGTGCTGTGGGTGACCCTCAGGCATGAGCTGCAGTGCACTTTGGTAGTGCTCAATTGCCTCATCAAGGTCCTTCCCATCCCCTTGCTGCTCAAATTGTACCCGCAGTGCATTGGCAAGGTTGTTGAGTGAAGAGGAGCGCTGTGGGTGACCCTGAGGCCTCAGCTGCAGTGCACTTTGGTGGTGTTCAATTGCCTCATCAAGGTCCTTCCCATCACCTTGATGCTGAAATCGGATCCACAGGGCACTGGCAAGGTTGTCATGTGAAGAGGAGTGCTCTGGATGACCTTCAGGTGTCAGCTGCAGTGCACTTTGGTAGTGCTCAATTGCCTCATCAAGGTCCTTTCCACCACCTTGCTGCTGAAATTGTATGCACAGTGCATTAGCAAGGTTGTTGAGTACAGAGGAGCGCTGTGGGTGACCCTCAGGTGTCAGCTGCAGTGCACTTTGGTGGTGCTCAATTGCCTTGTCAAGGTCCTGCCCATCACCTTGCTGCTCAAATCGTATCCGTAGTGCACTTGCAAGGTTGTCAAGTGAAGAGAAGCACTCTGGGTGACCCTCAGGTGTCAGCTCCAGTGCACTTTTATGGTGCTCAATTGCCTCATCAAGGTCCTTCCCATCCCCTCACTGCTCAAATTGTATCCACAGTGCACTGGCAAGGTTGTTGAGTGAAAAGCAGCGTTCTGGGTGACCCTCAGGCCTCAGCTGCAGTGCACTTTGGTGGTGCTCAATTGCCTCATCAAGGTCCTTCCCATCACCTTGCTGCTCAAATCGTATCCGCAGCACATTGGCAAGATTGTTGAGTGAAGAGGAGTGCTGTGGGTGACCCTCAGGTGTCAGCTGCAGTGCACTTTGGTGGTGCTCAATGGCTTCATCAAGGTCCTTCCCATCACCTCGCAGCTCAAATCGTATCCGCAGTGCACTGGCAAGGTTGTTGAGTAAAGAAGAGTGCTGTGGGTGACCCTCAGGCATGAGCTGCAGTGCACTTTGGTGGTGCTTAATTGCCCCATCAAGGTCCTTCCCATAACCTTGCTGCTGAAATCGTATCTGCAGTGCACTGGCAAGGTTGTTGAGTGAAAAGGAGTGCTCTGGATGATCCTCAGGTGTCAGCTGCAGTACACTTTGGTGGTGCTCAATTGCATCATCAAGGTCCTTCCCATCACCTCGCTGCTCAAATCGTATCCAGAGTGCACTGGCAAGGTTGTTTAGTGAAAAGGAGTGTTCTTGGTGACCCTCAGGCCTCAGCTGCAGTGCACTGTGGTGGTGCTCAATTGCCTCATCAAGGTCCTTCTCATCACCTTGCTGCTGAAATTGTATCTGCAGTGCACTGGCAAGGTTGTTGAGTGAAAAGGCACACTCTTGGTGACCCTCAGGCCTCAGCTGCAGTGCACTTTGGTAGTGCTCAATTGCCTCATCAAGGTCCTTCCCATCTCCTTGCTGCTGAAATTTTATCCGCAGTGCATTGGCAAGGTTGATGAGTGAAGAGGAGTGCTGTGGGTGACCCTCAGGCATCTGCTGCAGTACACTTTGGTAGTGCCCAATTGCCTCTTCAAGATCCTTTCCATCACCTTGCTGCTCAAATCGTATCTGCAGTGCACTGGCAAGGTTGTTGAGTGACAAGGAGTGCTCTGGGTGAACCTCAGGCATGAGCTGCAGTGCACTTTGGTAGTGCTCAATTGCCTCATCAAGGTCCTTCCCATCACCTTGCTGCTCAAATCGTATCTGCAGTGCACTGGCAAGGTTGTTGAGTGAAAAGGAGTGCTCTGGGTGACCCTCAGGCATGAGCTGCAGTGCACTTTGGTAGTGCTCAATTGCCTCATCAAGGTCCTTCCCATCCCCTTGCTGCTCAAATTGTATCCGCAGTGCACTCGCAAGGTTGTTGAGTGAAGAGGAACTTTGGTTGTGCTCAATTGCCTCATCAATCTCCTTCCCATCACCTCGCTGCTCGAATTGTGACTGTAGTGACGTGGCAAGGTTACTCAGTGAAGAGGAGCGCTCTGGGTGACCCTCAGGTGTCACCCGCTGCACTGTACTTCCGTGGTGCTCTATTGCGTCGTCAAGATCCGTCCTGTTACTTCGCTGCTCGACTGCTGTCAACACCGTGTTGGAAACGTTCGATGAAACTTTGCAGGGAAAAACCCTGAATATGACTCCTTTGACACTTCTTCCAGCTCTTTTGCAGGGGGACTCCTGGTGAGCGTCCTTAGGGTGTACGGAGGTCTGCCCGTTACCTGTAGCTTGAGGATGATATAGCTCGTCATGAACCCTTGAATCAACACATGTCTTGAATATTGTCAGTTCTTTGGCGGTATCACAAAATTCGAAAATCACGAACCGCAGCTGCACGACAATCAACAACCTCCGAGTCATCGGCAGGTGACAGTATTTCTGTCGTTACTTGGAGTAAAGAACCTGAAGACACGACCATCAACACATGTTGTAGAGTAAGTCTCAAGTGCAAACTTACGACGGAAACTGCGACTCTCAATTAACTCGGCGACGGTGACGGAACACTTGCGAAGGAGCTCTCCTTGTTCCACGCTATTACCCAATTCATATGACCCATAAATTTGTACATTGACCTCTGCAGAGACGTCCAAAGGCCTGGATACAGGATCAGCAACAAGACGAGGCGAACGGACAGTGTTCTCACAAATCGATGGGATCGTTCCACTTGACAACCCCGGTAGTTGAACACACAGCGTTATTTGATGTTCGCTGTCACACACCAAAAGTGTTGGTGATGTGAGCATGAAGAACGGATGAAGAAGATACGACCCAAGCATGCGCCAAGTGCAGACGATGAGAACAGAACGTTGTTTTCATGCATCGCACTGGACCTATGATGACGAAGAAGACATACGTCAAGTGCAGAAAGACGACTACAAGATCACTGCAGTCATCCTTCGCACTGGAGGCAAGCGACACGGTCAAAGAAGAAAAGATTTTACCCATTACGCGTTCAACATTGCAACCTTATGGCTTCCTGGCCAAGATCCCGCTGATCCGATCTTCTCTCCCAAAATAAGAGGATCTTCGCTTCGCTCAACGTAGAAGGCGGCAAACCTTAAGCGCCCATGCCAGCATACATGCATGTTTTTCATTTGCCGTTCATTTGCCATTCATTTGCCATCCAACTTCTTTGCCATCACACCTGCCATCACCATTCGCTTCCCATCACACTATCACACCAATATGTCATCATTGCCATCAAGCGCTTCCTGGATACACGAGTTCGCTCAATCTAATGGTTATGCACATGCCATCGGCCAGCCACTTGACAACCAGTCAACGCCAGCATGGCTTATCACGTCATTTTCCCCTGCCATACCATTCCCTGTTCACACAGGGCGAAAACTCATCATTTCAGAGCTCAACTGAAATGTGCATCTATTTTGGCTCTATCAAGTCAGTCATACGGCTTGATCAAAGACATATCATCCTCCACGTTGTCCCTCTCCACTCAGCATATGGAGAATTCCTTCCTCCATCCTGCACCGTCTACATCCCTCGCTCTCTCATCCGGTTGTCCAAATTTCGCCAGTTGCAATATTCCCTCCTTTCATCATGGCAGCCAGACAACTCGCACGAACTCTCAGACTCTATTCAACCTGTATGCTCTCCCACACCTTCTGTTCAGCAGAGACAGGATGAATCCCCTTCACCAATCATCTTCCTCAATCTCAGTTCCACTCCTTCGCTTTGATTAAGTGCTCAGTCATTGCACGTTCACAGAGGAGCTGGAACTGTACAAAGGGACACCAGAGTTCATGCACACAGGAGACATAGGATGTTCATGGGACGCTCATGGGACACTACTGGGATACTGATGACATCATCGTGTCTATGGCAACACAGCTTGGCCTGCTTAGTCATCCACCCTGCCTTGCTCAGTCAGCACTTCATCATCCGCTCACTCATCCTCCATCATGCTCTATCATCCATCCCCTCTCTTACTCATCCGCTTCGTCAGCACACACACAGCATGACTACATCATCCTTACTCAGCCTCTCCTTGATTACTCAGGAGCTCCACTTTGCTTACTCAGAAGCATAGCCATGCATAGTCATGCACAGTCAAGCTGACTAATTTCTCTCCTTTGCTTACTAATATTCTTCTCTTTATTACTCATCACTCTCTTTCACTGCCATTGGTACGCATGAGCGTACAAAGTCTCCAGTAGTATATAAACCTACCTACTTTCCCTGTAAATAGTCAGTCACTCTCTGATAGTCACTCCCAATTCAAGTTCAAGTTCAATCTCAAGTCTAGCCTCAGTGTAGGCTTCGTCTATTCGTCATTTGAAGTCAAGAGGACTTCACCCCTATTCCACGCTTACGTCATCGTCATCTGAAGTTTAGAGGAATTCACCCTATCCATCTACGCTTACATCGTCATCAACTGAAGTCAAGAAGACTTCACCCTCACCCTACTCCTCGACCAGGAATATCTTTACCACCCCGAACAACCAGACACCGGCCGTTCAACGACAGTTCCGCTAGGGTCTGGGCTGTTGGTTTGTGTTGGTTTTCAACATAGATCCTCAGCGTGATTCACATCGCCAATGATCGTCCCCGATGCATACGCTGACATAGAACCCGGCAGGGATTCATGTGAGGCCAGCAGTGAGATTCTTAGCCTTGAGCTCTGTGGAGCAAATGTCAGTAACTGGCGACCGTGTGTGTAGTCGAGTCACACACTTGTAATGATTACCCGTTGACCTGGTCCGGTTGTCCCATCATTCGTGGACGGACTTTCATATGTACTAACTTCTTCCATGTGGTCTGGGTTGTTGAAGTTTTCGTGCTTTGCTCGAGAGGATAGTAGATTGGTGACGTGTGCCAGTGGTTTGGGGTAGGTAGGTAAAGGCCCAACACGGCCCACAGCAGCACGCAACAGCGAACACGTGGGAGTTCATCGATGCATCGATTATCTACACACTACGAGTGTGTTCAACTCAGAGGTGAGTCATCAGTAACTTTACAAAAGTCTAATTTGAACTTAAATAGCACTTAATCAAACTTAACGTACCCGCGGTGTCTTGTGGATCCGCTCCAGGCACGGTGGTTAATTTTAGCTCAATAAGATGACAAGACAGCTCCAACGCGAGCTTAGTGAGCTTACACTGCTTATCCGAGAGATGTTGCAAAGTTCGTCAAGCACAATAAGATGATAGGATTGGCGAAGTCAAAAAAAGTCAGGAAGTCAATTCGTAGGTATGGTAGTCTGCGAAACGATTAACATAGAAAGCCCGGTATACATCCAACGAATTATGACAGTGCACCAATGTTGGTACGTTCTCCTTCCCGAAAATAGGTAGTAGGTGGGCACATCGGATGATGCTGTCAATATGAACAACGGCGAGGTTGTGTGAGCCATCTTCAAGAAAAGACGGGGCAACCATCCACATCCCCGTCAGCTCGTCAGGAACATCAATGATACGGTCAAACCAATGCACCAGAGCGCACGGGAAAGTCTGTCCATCGGTGTGAATGAAAGAAAAAAAACAGTATACTCGAGCCACCTCCATGCCAAGCATTCCCTCTTGAGTGTCATCTGTGCTCACAAATACACAGTCGTAGCGCGCCAAACCTCTCCGCCACGACGGCACCACATGAATGTGTTCGCGACGCATACTACCAATGCCACTCGGGTCGCTTGGAGCCACAAACGTCGCGACAGCAGAATTGAAGACTTTGATGTGGCCAGTGAAAGGGCGAAGACTGGGGCGAGCTGGCTGGGGATCAGGGTGAAGTTGTTCCGCAAGGAAGTGAGCGACGAGGGAGGGGAGTAATGGGATCCCAAGCTCAATGGCAAGTGCCTGGCTGGTTTTGGCACGGTTGCGAGCTTGTCGCATGATCATATTAGAAAATATACAGACCCGAGATGGTGCACTACTCACCTGGGCAACGAGCCAGTACTACGTCGGAATGTGCCAACCCAGGCCGCTCATCTACAATGCCCGCATTCTCATCCTCTTCCCGGTCCACTCCCTCTTCATTTTCTTCTTCAGCTGCATCAGAGTTGCCGGGAGTGTTTCTGGCTGCGGTTGCAGGGCGATGGCCGGGGAATTGGGGAGCATCTGAAAGTAAACTACTTAGTACAGAAGGTTTGCAGCGAAGAAAACGTACCACTTGGAGGGCCTACATATGCCCGGTGTGACGGGGGAAGCATACCCCGCGCTTCGAAGTCAGCTCGAGCTGCTGCAAGCTGTGAGAGGCGTTGGTTCATCCGGAGTATTTGACCGAGTGCGTTGTGTTTGCTTGACCGCCGCCAGGGTTTCTTTACGGCTGTGATATGTTTGGATTCCGTGATGGAGGTGCAGAGCCCATTCAGGGCACCGAAAAGACGGATTAGCACTTCGTAATGAGTGAGCGAGTGTTGGCGGGGAAGGGAAAACCCATCAGGACGGACTCCAATATCTCTAAAGACCTCTCTATACTGGTGGAAACGCTGCAGTGCGTCTTTGAGCTCGTTGAGGGTCTTGTCAGTAATTACATTCTGGCGGGTGATGTAACAGAACTCCAAGAATGCACGAAACGTGCGTACCACGTCATCAGGAACATGACCTTCTATGGCTGGAAGGTAAACCTTCATCAGGGCTTTCGAGTCATTGCCTGTCCATTGGGAGAATCCGCGGCCATCAGGGAACCTACGGAGCCCCGGAAATGGTGGCGCTGAGGCTATACTGGAAGAACGGAGCATCAGAAGTTTGTTGACAGATCAATTGATCAAACTTACCGACGGTCAATGTCTACAAGTCGTTCTTTCGCCCCAGCCTTGCCATATGATAGCTCCAGGTATTTTCCAACCCACTCTACCAAATGATCCTTGAATGTCCCTTTGATCAGTTGATGAAGGATGTCGGGTGCGAGGAGTTGGCGAATGTCTGCACGAGGGAAATCGTCGGTGAATGGCTATTTTAGATCACAGTGAGATGCTGATTTGATTTGAAATTCGGAGCCACCTACCACAACGTTGGCATCCACGCCCCACTCATCCCAAATTACGCCAAGGGGAAGTTCATCGATGAGTGCGTCCGTGAATTCCTTGGTCCGTGGTGCGCCGCCGCCATCAAGATCATTTGGAAAGGCCAAACATCTGTAAAACACAGCCTTAACCTAGAAAATATGTACAATGGATGTAAAACCTACCTTCCGCACCAGTTCTGGACGATTCCCGAGATCAGGACTTGTTCTGGGTAGTCCGCAATGTAAGGGCCAATGCCGAATATGATGCGACGAAAGTGGCGGTCGGGGCATTTCATGAGTTGAGGCGTCGTCATGCCGGCTTTGAGGGAAGCAAGTATTCTTGTCATTGCAGCGTGAAATAGTTGTTTCTTGAAGCGTCGAAACAGTGGGTTGTCCGTATACTTTTTGGCTGCTGTAAATTTGAACAGTTGAGGTGACTTTTTTAGAAGAAACAACAAACTCAACGTACCTTTGGGTATTGCAAGGAAAGCAAGGAGTTCCACAGCATTGCGGTGAGCACGCCGAACATTGTTGTGAGTGTTACCAATAGATAAGTACACTGGCCAGTAATCGTTTTGGCCTGTGGCCACCGAAACTGTCGTCTTGTCGCTGCCGAGAATGATGGGAACAAATGTCGACCCATGCATTGAAGGATCCACCGCAATTTTGTCCTATTCCAAAACCTTGGTATTAGAGATGAGCACAAATGAAACATCAGAACTTACTGCTTGCATCCATGCCCAGTCCCCCGACATAAAATTCTCATAACGTCGTTCCTCGTTCTCTCCAGTGAAGTCTCTATAAGGAGTGTAGTCAAATTCTCCATCAAAGTCAGTGTTCGACAACTGTCTTTCAACCAAAGAATATGCCGGCCGGAACCAAAAATCATAAGGGATATCCATCCAAGGAGGGATGTCACCTGTGCTGGGACATTCACCGCTGTATTTTAGCGTGAAACTGTCCCACTGAACGTCGCCAACTTCAGTGGCATCTATAGTTTTGTATAGGTCATTGCAGTCTGTAAAGGGGGGTAGCGCTCCTCCACCGTCAGATCGTAATGAGCGCCCCCAGAGTTCGCAAAGTTGGTCGACTTCCCCTCCCGACAATTCAGCATTCTGAAAAATAAACTCAGCGGTTTCGAACCGTAGCTTGTCTCCATACGGGCCCCAATCATCTGCGCTCTTGTCAGAAACTGGCGGCGGGATAGCACTGGCGTCAATCGGATGCCTGTCGGCATCGCAAATATCCCCTGCCAACACTGTTCTAAGTCGGAAAGCATTGAATTAAATTGTACTAACTCACCAGTAAGTTTCTCGTGATAGTCCCGAGTGACTCCTGGGGCTGGTTGAGCAGGTGGGTGGTGGTGGGTGGTGACATTGGTTGACTCGGAGGAGAATGTAAAATTGTGAAGCGATGATTGATGGTGTTTCAAGCCAGGTAGGGTTTTGAACCAGTTGGTTGCAGCTAGCGTGAGGACAAGGTATCCGGCAGGCAGAAAATGTCCGCCGGGAGGAAGGAGAGTTTGGAAGTTGTGGAGGCATTCGAGGTGGTAGCGGCGGTAGCGCAGTGAACAGACTTGAGTTTGAGGCGAGGGTCTGTCGTTGTCAAGTTGGTAGGGTTAGTCAGGAAAGGCTAGAGCGGACTTGGCTCGCACCCCAAAAAAGTGTGGTTCCAGCGCTGCTAATTTGGTAGTACATCAGCCCCGACCACAATTTTTCTTGTAGATATTACCTCCGTTGTTCTTGCCTCTGCTGTTCTTGCCTCCACTGTTCTGTAGGCATGTCGCGTCCTACAACTCGCTCTAAAAATGCCAGCCAGCACCCCAGTCAAATTCTTCTTGAAGGAATGGTTAAACGGCGTACCTCACAACAGAAACAAGCAGACGACGCTCGAGCCGACGAAGAGAGGCAGGAGCAAACTGCAGCTCGAGAACGTGGCATCAAACGCCTAGCCGTCATTATAGGTCAGGCAGAGGAGGAGGAGGGCAAGTTACTCACCAATCCTCCCCAGCTCAAACCCAGGCCCCGAGTTGTTATGAAGTCAGGGAGTGCCTCCAAGGAAGTGGAAGGACCCGAAAACAACCTCAGTCCTGATGAGGACATGAGCGGTTTGATAGAAGATCTTGAAGTCCCTGTGGATGAAGATGAGGCCGCTGAGGGAGAAGGTGACCAGGAATCTGACGACGAAGCAACTGTACTCTTAAGAAGGCCACGTACCCAGAAAACACGCTCCCGCAATGCAGTCGAAGCTGCATGCGGCAAACTCCAAGAAGTTGATGGCACGGCTGATAGCGGAGATCGATTCCGCACTGATGGCCAGAAACGGAAGGAGTCAGCACCTCGGAGGTAAGTTCTTTCCCATCTCACCACCATGATTGCGCTCACTGAAACTGTTCTATTCTACTGGGATTCCGTTGACTACCTTTGCCGTCAAAGTAATCAAGCCTCATCTGTCAAAGAAAGCTGGGCCGGTGTGGGAGAAGTAAAAGACTGGGCAGACAAACTCTCTTCCTCCAAACCCATCAACTCGCTACTGTCACGCTCTCAGCATTCTACCTCCCGCCATGCAAGGTCCATCTCCACTTCAGGCTCTCTCGTCAAGGGCCCGTGTGGCTCTTCGGTCTCCAGCGACGTCCCTACAATCGAATCACAAGAGCGCAACTCATACATCCACGGTGATGACCAAGTCGAGCGCAAAGCCATGCGCAACGCCTCCACAATGGTCGTGGCCTCATCTCGACGAACCAACACTATGGTGAGCTGGTGTTCCTGAAAGTTCAGCTAAATTTATCTTACACATTCTCACAGGACATCACCGAAATCGTTAGCGGATCTGAGGAAGACGAGTCACAGACCCCTCCAAGCCCTACTCCTCGCTCTCTCAAGAAAGTCGCTACCATTGCAAAGTCCAAGGGAGGAAAGCAGAGCCGGAAGCATGATGAGCAGGTAAGCCAGACATGTTCCTATATTCATTCTGCCTCACAAACGTACACTACAGGATGAGGATTGCGACTCGACATCTCAACCGACTCGGCCACCACCATCTAAGCGGGCGAAGACGGCACCCCGTAGCACTTCTGGGACCCAGCGCTCGGGTAGTGGGGTTAACAACAAGTACATCAAGGACGACCTTCCTCCTGGCTGCACCACTGACAATGTCTGGAGACGACTCTACATCTCTGCACTCGCACACTTTGCTGCCGGATACAGCAACCCATGGTCCATCCCCAGCGAGCAGTTCAAGTCCACCCTGCAGGAGATATGGGACGCAGTCTATGGGGGAGAATATCGAGCACGTTGTAACAGCTGGTGGACCAGTTTTTCAGATCGTGAGTATTGCTGTCGCTTTCACATATTGTCATGCACTTACAATATGCTAGGCAAAACAGAGTCTCAATAATTGGCAGCGGTGGATTTGCTACTGCCGCAGTCGCAGTCATCACCACCCTCTTCGCTAATGATGTCGACTTCAGTGATGCAGCGCAACGCATTGAGTTTTCCAAGGCAATGCTGAATAAAAACCGCTTTCTCTTCAGTCAGAACAAAGGCACAGACTCTAAGGTATATTTTATATTGTTGTATCTTTCATCTAATGCTGACTGGTACGTTCTACAGGCGTGGTCCGGGTTGTGGAGGTCTTCGTTGGTGCTTCAGACCTTCGCCCACCATTTCAACTACATCCAGGGACGAGCGGATGTCCCCACCTTAGAGGTCGAGCTTGCGGGCCCTCGTGCAGCACTTGCACTGTCCTGCGCTGCAGTAAGTAAGGTTTCTCATCGTGCCTTGCATTATACTCACTGTGGTACAGGTTTGTCGAATGCTCACGTTGGTGTCCAATGGCGACGTTTCATTCGAAACAGCCAAACTGGGCAATGTGTGGACGGCCGTGATACCAAAAGGAACGCGGTATGAGTTCAATGATACCATCTGGGGATCGACGACGCAGCGCTTTTTTGGAGCCAATCAAGGAACTATCCAAGGAACAATTCACACTCGTGGTCGAGGAAGCCCATAGGTTTGTCAAGACGACTGTGGTGCCCGCCAGCGCCCCAGATTTAGTTGGCGACGACAGCGAATACGACGATCTCTTTACTTTCCACTGATGGTCAGCTCCTCATGTTTTCCGTCTCGTGTCTAGCTGGCAATACTGTATGGGACAGCGCCTCGCATACCCTCCAACACTTTTTTTCGTTGCCGTTCTACATTGATTTGTCCGTCTTACCGTCTTACTATTTGTTTAGTTACAATTTGTACTTAGTCGTCTTGCAATCTTAAACGACTTTTCATTCATGTGGTTAGCTCAATAAGCCAATGAGCCTCGCAAGACAAAGTTTAAGAGAGTAGCTAATTTAACTTGTCAACAAACCTTGCTTAACACGCTTTGATCGTAAATTTAGTGCAATAAGATGACATAAGTTCAAATTAGATTTTTGTAAAGTTACTGATGGAAAGTTGCGAGAGGATAATCGGACGACGAGGCACGACGACGGACTCGAGGCGAGGTTAATATTGATGTTCCGAGGGCAGGATGTACGAGGGGTCCATCGAAGCCGACGGCAGACGAGTCATTACATCCACTGAGACGATGAGCTTATCCAAGTTCAAATGTTCACTTGTCACTGAGTGGAAATCTATCAGAGCACCGTGTCCTGGGATGGTGTACTGAATGTGAAGGTATAGTCCAGACTTACATACATAACATTCAGTACGTTTTGCACATTTCTTGCCTCAATATTGCTATCGCTGTGTATGCTGCCGCAGACTTTTGCACTACACACAAGGCAACAGACAGTGAATATTGAGCGGATATCATCTCAATTTCCTCAGACACGCGTCAAAACCAAAAAAAAAAAAACACTAAACCAGTAGATCTCAGCGCGTCGCACCCAAGCCAAGTTTCGAAATCTTGATGATGGCAGCCACAGGGGCCTCGATGCCCACTGACGCATTCCCTCCAATCCTATCTCCCTCCGACCATCCCATTGACGCCAGCATCCTGAACCCGATATTACTCTCCCCGATCTTGGGTGCTTCCTGCGACAGCACAGTTCACAAATAAACATAAGTCAGCAAAGCGAACCGGGCATGCAGGAGATTGGAATGGTTCCGACAAACGCACCTTTCCCACTTCGTCCCCCTCGCGATGTCTGGGTAGCCGCCCTTTACTGTCCCCGCCGTTCTTCCGATAGTACGCACGATCGAACGTATTTCCGAACCGCTTCATTATCGCCTTCACCTTACCCTCTTTGACGATCCCCGTCCTCGTCGTCTTCATCAGAGTCGTGTACCGCCTCACACCATTGCCTTTGCTTTGACTCGAGAGGCCAAATGCCGCTGCGAGCTCGTGAACATTCTTCCGCGACGACTTATCCATAGCGGGAAGTGCCATGCTCGGTTTGCCCCCGATATCATCAACGAAGCGCCGTATTTGTGCTTCGAGAGACGCCATATCCACAATGGCGTTCGGTACCATGCTGACGAGATCCTCGGGGTTGAGTTTGGACGCTGCGAGCATGGCTTTGCGGGCCTTCTTGCCACCTTTATGGTTGCTGAATGGATCGACTGCGGCCTGTAGTCGGGCTTCGTGGCGTTGGCGTTTGTATTCGGCTTTCTTGGCTCGATCGCGTTCCCATCGAGCTTGTAATTCGTCGACAAAGTACCCAGCTTTGGCTTTGGCTTTCTTGCCTTCTGCCAGTTATGGAATTGGTTTGGACGTCGTTAGGTACAAGTGGAAAGAAGAACGTACTTTTTACGGGTAAAGCGACTGATTGGGTGTCCATGGGCTCCTCGAGGTTATACTCGTCCACATAGCCTTGGTGCAGGTTGCGGAACAGCTGTTTCCGTTGCTTGCGGTTATGTCCAGTGACGATGTCGCTGTGTTCTTCGAGGATGTCCTGGCCATCGCGTTTGAGACAACTGAATAGTCTAACCACCTAATAAACTCACGTTGATCTGTGCCGTGAATTCCTCGTCATCCAGCGAATCATCTGAATCATCGTCATCAGATACCTGTCGGGCAACTTTCGACAGCATGCTCCGACCCCTCTCCCGAATCTTGCGGAGACGAGCTTGGAAACTCGACCCGGGGCTCCGCTTGCCGTCATCATCTTCAGAGGAATCTACAGATGTTCCTTCGCCGTCGTTATCGTCTGTTGCAGGGTTCACCTCTTCTTCAGGATCAGCGATCAATAGCTCTTCTTCAACATTGAAGGCCCCTTCTTCCTCATTCTCCTCGTGTTCTTCTCTATCCTCATCCTCATCCTCATCGCTAGGTTCCGAATCAGAGCTCCCTGTAGGTCCGCCTTGGTCTTCCTCGTCTTCCCGACGCATCCGCGCCTCGTCCTCAATGTCATCCATGGTCACAAAGTGTGATCCCTCCACGCCCATACTCCTCAAGAACCCCTTCATCGCATCCATGCCCAACTCCACATCCAGATCTAAATCCATCCCTCCGAGCCCACTCGACACCCGCACCCAGCGCCTGATCACCATCACCCCTCCCATCACCCTCCCCATCAGTCCCCAGTCCACATCCGAATCTCCCCGCCGTCTCGTCTCCCACTTCGGATGCCGCCGTTCCCTGTCGTCTTCCTCCCGCAACCGGGCCTCCGATAACATCGTCCCAAATGAACCGAATGCAGAACGACCGTTGCTATGTTGGCGGAGTCGCTGAATGCGCGCTTCTTTCGTGCGGGCCTTCAGTGCTGCTTTCTTGCGCTCGGCGGGAGTGAAGACTGGGCGAAAGCGTGGTTGTTTGGCAATTCCTGGGGAGGAAAAGTCGAGCGTGAGAGAAGAGAGCGTCCAGGTTTTGGTTTGGGCTTGCCTCGGAGCCACACCATTAGGAACACAGTAAACGTCATCTTCACCCTCCTGCATAGGGCTACCCTCGCCCGTAGTGAAACTGGACGACTTTCCCGTGAGTAATGACGTAGTGGGCAATTTGACGCGCGGGACCTCTGAAACAGGTGATGCCCTGCCTGACCGCCGATGGGGAGCCACATAGACGATCAGCTGGTTTTCTTCTCCTAGCATTTCCCCGTCGCCAGTGAGATCTACGAGGATGGCATCGCTTGCAATGCGCTTGGTGAAAGGTCTAGTGGGTTCGGTGTCAATGACGAAGAGTTAGGGCAGTTATCAGTCAGCGGTGCGTCGCGTCGGCAAGAGCCAGCGGCGGAAGGTTTGGGGAGGTAAGTGAGATGTACCAAAGAAACCTGCTCGGGTATCTGGGGGGGCGGCAGGCGCCGCAGACGCAGAAGATGCTACGATGGGGGCATCCACGGACCCAGACGATGAGGAGGGTGATTCTTCTTCCACTACAAGCACATCTGGAGCTTCCGCGAAGGCTCCGTTCGCAGATTGGTCTAGGCCCTCGGTAGGCTCCTGGGGTACGGTTTTTCCAGCCTCTGCAGTGAGGAGCGACCTCCACGGAGTCATCTGCTGTGTACCAACATACATGGAACTTGATAGTCGGGTCGTGTCTTTGATATTATAAACGCCACTGAACGTCTCCTCGACGGCATGTTTTCGAGAAGGTGCTTGTGGTTTTGCAGTTGAGCCCGCCGCGTCGATCTGGGTACGAACCATAGCCAAGTCTGCAAAATCGATCTCCTCCATAGTTGCTGGGTGTCTTCATGCTTGTTCACTGCAGGTACGGCGTCAACCTCTGCACATATCTTGCCGAGGTCTGCAAAATCGATTTCTTCTAGTTGACCTGAAGCTTCGTCCTCGGATTCCGAATCCGCAGGAAAGACGCGCTGGGTCCCAGTAAACACCTGAACAACATGCTCGGCCGGCGGGACATACGATTCTTCAGTTGTGCCTGAAATGTGACACATAAGTGAATGGAACAACGGCCAAAACAAACACCGCAACTCACCAACTTCCTCTGAAAGAGGTTCCAGCAACTCTTCTGACTGCCGGAAGAGGAATGGTGTAAACGCAGCATGCACGAACTGGATAGGCTTCAAAAACGACCGCTCAGAGTATGGCATGTTACAAAGCGGTGCATCAGCGACCTTGGCCAGTCCTAGCTTCTTCCGAGCACCTAAGCCAGCATGAGGACGACGTGGAGTGTTAGACGGTTCCCCTTCCCCTTCCTCGTCCTCGACCTGTTCCTCGCGGAGTGCAACCTCCTCTTCGGGGCGAATCAGTGCCCTTTGGCGGTGTCTCAGCTCCCAACCTGGGGTTCCGCTCTCTTCCACGACCCAGTTCCTCAGCCTCTATGCAAATTGCCGCCATTGTCTATGGGTTGTTCAGAATGAGAGATATTCGCCCATGTTTGTACCGCCCAAACGCACCCAATGGCCCTCCGCCCACTGCTGGATCTCAACGTCTATCTTGGCGTTTGGGTGAGGGTAGCCATTTCTACCAGGACGGCTGCTCTGGCAAGGAAATTGTGTTCGTGCTCCACCGTGATAACAACGACCGCCCCGCGATTGTTGCTTGCTCTGGGCATACAAGCTACAAGAAATGCAGTGAAGAGAGGTATCGATACAGCAAAACTAGTCACAGTAGTAGATAGGAAAGTGTAAGGTGGTGAATCTGAAGCATGACAAATTTGTCAAGTGCTGTAACGGTGTAACCAGCCGTTGCCATGGCATCGAGTCGAATCTACTCTGAGACTACTCACCAACTCCAGACTCCGAGGACTTGGACAACAGCTCTCAGCCTCTCAGGTCTGGTGTCGCACGACTGTCCAAGGTACGTATGGACGAGTATCTTTTCAGCACGTCCAGTCATCCCAATCATGATGTAACCATCCTGGAGGGCCCATCCATGTTTCCTGAGAGTCGGACCAGTATCTGCATAACCGTGACTACTACTGGCACCAGTGTCCTCAAGGCATCTTGACAACGACAAGTCGTACAGTACTCATACAAACACGAGCGGGAACCACGTCTTCCCAAAGCAACAACCCTCCGCCACATTTTTGGGTGCGTTATTTAGTGACCCCTGCATTTCATCTCACCCTATCCTCCTCCATCCATAGACCATACGAAATGTCTGTCGTGGGCATCGATACCATAGTTAGGCAAATCTCCAATCGTGCTACACCGTGCGTATCCAACCATCTAGATCGCCTTCAATGCCGCTGTTGACCACCCTTGGTCTTTTTGTGATCATCATCTAGATCTCCAGTGGCTTTTGACCCTAAATAACGCGCAATCGGAGAGCATGCAAAGACCCAAGAGACCTCAAATTACAGAATACTATCGGTTGTCTCAAACGTATCATCTGTCGCACAACCTCAGACCTGGATCTCTGGATTGAAAAGAAGTATCATATCTCAATGCTACGCTTGTCGACGTCAATGGCACCGTGGGCAGAGGTAAATCTTGTCATCATCCGACAACGTCTTTTACTTCCACATCTAACATCCACCTTCTCAGGTACGGTATCTTGGTGAAAAGCATACCTTCTCTGCAACGCAGCTCGTAGCCATGTGCTTAGCTAAACTCCGCCACACCGTGACGGCTTCTAACGAACTCAGGACTGCCGTATCCGATGTCGTCATCGCAATCCCAGGTTGCTAGACCGACATACAGCGAAGAGCCATCCAAGATGCATCTGCCATCGCCGGCCTCGATGCGCTTCGTCTCATCAACGACACAACTGCCACAGCTCTCAGTTGGGGAATCACCAAAACAGACCTTCCGGACCCCGAAAACCCACGCAACATCATGTTCGTCGACGTCGGTCACTCTTCCATGTCCGTTTCCGTCGTAGCCTTTACGAAGGTCAGCTCGTCGTCAAAGGCTCTGCGTACGACCGACACCTCGGAAGTCGTGACATCGACTACGCCCTCCTCCAACACTTTGCAAACGAGTTCAAGACAAAATACAAGATCGACGTGATGTCCAATCCTAAAGCTACTTTCCGTCTCGCAGTTGGCTGTGAGCGACTCAAGAGAGTTCTCTTAGCCAACACTGAAGCTCCTCTGAACGTCGAATCAATCATGAACGACGTCGACGCCTCTTCCAAACTCTCCCGTGACGAATGCGAACAACTCATTGCCCCCGTCCTCGAACGCATTTCTGGCCCTCTTGAACAGGCACTCGCCGAGTCTGGTCTCACCGTCGACCAGATCGACGCTGTCGAACTGATAGGTGGTTCGACTCATGTCCCCGCCGTGCGTGCGTGCATCCAAGCAGCACTAGGCAGTAAACCCTTAAGTACGACACTCAACCAAGACGAGGCCATTGCCCGCGGCGCCACCTTCGCCTGTGCATTCTTCAGTCCCACGTTCCGCGTGCGCGAATTCCACATGCGAGATCTCTCGCACTACCCCATCAAGGTGTGCTGGGAGCGTTCCGAGAGCGATCTGGATGAAGACACGGAGCTCACCGTCTTCCCTCGTCGTGGGAACTCGGTTCCTTCCGCCACGGTGTTGACGTTTTACAGGAAGGGTCCGTTTGATATCGAGGCGCGCTACCTCGAGCCAGAAGGATTACCGGGCAGAATTAATCCCTGGATCGCGACGTTCTCTACCAAGAACGTACCCACCGATCCCAGGGGTGATCTTACGTGCGTCAAACTCAAAACGCGGCTGAACCTGCACGGCGTAATGTCGTTCGACTCTGCGTATGTCGAGAAGGTAGAAGAGCGAGAGGAGACTGCGCCGATGGACGTCGACGGGGAGACTGCGCCTGCAGAGGCGCCGGCGAAGAAGAGGAGGGTGAAGAAGATCGACGTCCCGTTCACTTCCCTCGCGACGTCCTTGGGTCCGGCTGTCCTGGAGAAGTTCAAGGAACAGGAAGCACAGATGCACGCTGCCGACAAGCTCGTCCAGGACACCTAGGTTCGTGCATATACTCACGTCACCTGCATACCTGGGAACACTAACTAACCCCCCACCCATTAACAGGACGGCAAAAATGCCCTGGAAGAATATATCTATGACACCCACGGCAAACTAGACGATCGCTACGCCCCCTTCGTCCAGCCCGCGGAGAAAACCAAGCTCCTTGCATGCTCCAAGAGGGCGAGGACTGGCTGTACTCCGAAGAAGGCGAAGATGCACAAAATCCGCCTACGTCGCAAGCTGGACGCCCTCAAAGCAGTGGCGACCCATCGTCGCGCGGTATCGCGAAGCCGAAGAGCGCCCCAGGGCGATCGCAGAGCTGCGGACGACGCTCAACGAGTACATGTCGCAGGCGACATCCTCGGACGACACATTCGCGCACCTCGACCCCAAGGACAAAAACGCCGTCGTGGAGAAGTGCGCCACCATCCAGAAGTGGCTGGAGGACCAGATCGCACGGCAGGCGGAGCGGCCGAAGAACCAGGATGGAGTGCTGAAGCCCGTGGATGTCTTGAAGAAGAAGGATGAGATTATATACTTTGCAATTCCCATCCTCACCAAGCCGAAGCCGAAAGTCGTCCCGCCCAACGGGACACAGACACCACAGAGCGGGACCCAGACGCCAGACCCAGGGTGCCAAGCAGGAGAAGACGCAGCAGGAGGCTCCCCCGAAGGCTGAGGAGGATGTCCCTGGGCCACCTGAGATGGATGTAGACTAGGGGGATTACTTGTGTCGTGTCGTGTCGTGCATGATCAGCAGTAATACTACTTCGAGGTGATAGTGTTCCGAGTAGAGGCATGATTTTGTTTGTAGCACATTTACTTAGTACCACAATTATCATAGTGTTACTCATGCCTTTACTTTGGTGTGGTGGTCAGTCATGAAGTCTACTCATGAACTTTGGTATACAGTGTAAACATCAGACTTGGATCTCCTATTTGTACTGGGTAGCCAAACACCTGATCTATTAAGAACACATTGCACATTGAGATGGGACATACAAGAACAGCAGTAGACAGCAAAAAATCTTCGTTTATGGGCACATTAGAAAAAGAAAATGGAAGCAAACTACAACTACAAAAATTGTCAGTGACACTAAATGGAGATGACCAATGGCTTGAATTGGAGGTACCACAGTAATTTAGACTCACCTATATTCCAATATGAACAAACATTGCTCGCTCCTGCAGGGGCACCCCATCCTTTGCTAGTGTGGCAACAGCTGCATGAAGAGCCCTAGCAGCCATGGTACAGTCCAATGTCCCATTCTTGCAGAATTCCTTGTAGAATGCTAACACAAGCTTGTATGCCACATCATCATGAACTTGCCACAGTGTGCCAATCACACTCTTCACCCCCATGAACTGCAGTCCTGCTGCCAGATGAATCACTTCATCTGGAGTAGACAAGTCACCCATGGCAGTCTCACAGGCAGAGAGGAATGCAAATTCATGGGTAGATATGTTGGCATTGATGATGTCAAATAGTGAGACTAGGCCATCAGCCATTGCAAGGCAAGATTTAAATGGCTCTTGAGGAACTTGCATGCCATGGCAGGATAGGTGAAGCCATTGATTATCCACTAGCATTTGGAGTACCTGTTCTCTTGTTGCCTGAGAACCCATCAGCTTTGTAAACATCACTGGAGGTATGGATAGAAGTGCTTCTATGCCATCTAGTTCATGCTCTATGTAATGCAGAGGAGGGAACTTGACTGATGTGTTGGGTGTGTCTGGTGTGGCTTGGCCAATGGCAGCAAATGTAATCTCCTGGGTCAGCTTTGCATTTCTGGTGTGAGCCTTGAGCAGTGCAGAAAGTGATGGTGTATAGGATGAGACAAAGAGCTTTGAAAGCACTTGACCACCATGTTTGTATTCACCTGCACAGTGTAGAGGAAGGGCAGTGAAGATTGATGTAGGACACCACCATATGTGAGAGTGCTTTCTCACAACTCCCTTCAATTTCTGCACCACTGGGAACATCACCTTTTTCCACAGTTCATCCATGACTTCAATGAATACAGTGTAAGCTGGCCCCTGGGGATGCTTATTATTCTGAAGATGCTGAAATACAAGGTCATGCAACTCCTTCAAGGTAATTTTAAGTGGGAGATGAATTGGTGATTGCATGTACAAGACAATGATTGCATCACAGGAAAATTTACTAGCAATCAGGATGATGATTGGCCCTTCACAGGCTGCCTCTTGGAGGTCTGCAAACAAGGGTGGAAGGAGGAAGTGAGAAAAGCCCTTGATAGTCCGAATTTCCTCAACAACCTTTTTCCATTGCTCAAGTAGATTTCTATAATGCCGCTCCCCAGCCATCACCTCAGATCTGGATTTGTCATGAATGAATGCCAGTTCAGCACGTTTGTTGAGTAGAGCACTGAGATTTTGAAATTGCTCCACTAGTGTGTTTGTACTTGGATCCTGGGAGTACAGATCCTCAAGTGATGTGCGGAAGCGGGCAATCTGAGTCCAGTGTAAAGCCCGGCCTTGCTCCAAAAGTTCTACAGCATAGCAGATATCTCCCCAACGAAGGGCACATGATGCAGCATTGACAGCAAGATCTGGTGGAAAATGCATCTGTGCCTGATATTGAGATAGCACTGAGGTTGTTGCAGAGATATGATAATCAAGCAAATGCAATGCTTTTGTATAAGCATCCAGAGCAGACATGTGATGATACTGTTCTGCAACTCTAATCCATTTTTGACAGCATGACACACCTTGGAACAGGTTGGCATGTGCAAATTCAGCTGCCTTCTTGTAATGATACATGACATCCTGCAGATTCTTCTCCTTATGTTGAGTGCTCCAGAGAATCTCATGGAGGTAAGCAAGATTCATGTGAGCAATGAGATGAGAGGAAGCAGTGACAGATTGCTCAACTGCAGCATAGCTGAGCTGAAGGGCATCATCTAGGTCCTTTCCATCACCTCGCTCATGAAATCGTATCTGAAGGGCACCAGCAAGGTTGTTGAGTGAAGAGGAGCACTGTGGGTGACCCTCAGGCCTCAGCTGTAGTGCACCTTGGAAGTGCTCAATTGCCTCATCAAGGTCCTTTCCATCACCTTGCTGCTCAACTCGTTTTGAAAGGGTGCTAGCAAGGTTGTTGAGTGAAAAGGAGTGCTGTGGGTGACCCTCAGGCCTCAGCTGCAGTGCACCTTGATGGTGCTCAATTGCCTCATCAAGGTCCTTTTCATCACCTTTCTGCTCAAATCGTATCTGAAGGGCATTGGCAAGGTTGTTGAGTGAACCGGAGCGCTGAGGGTGACCCTCAGGTGTCAGCTGCAGTGCACTTTGGTGTTGCTCAATTGCCACATCAAGGTCCTTCCCATCACCTCGCTGCTGAAATCGTGTCCGGAGGACACAAGCAAGGTTGTTAAGTGAAGAGGAGCGGTGTGGGTGACCCTCAGGCATCAGCTGCAGTGCACCTTGAAGGTACTCAATTGCCTCATCAAGGTCCTTTTCATCACCTTTCTGCTCAAATCGTATCCGAAGGGCATTGGCAAGGTTGTTGAGTGAACTGGAGCACTGAGGGTGACCCTCAGGTGTCAGCTGTAGTGCACTTTGGTGGTGCTCAATTGCCACATTGAGGTCCTTCCCATCACCTCGCTGCTGAAATCGTGTCAGGAGGGCACAAGCAAGGTTGTTGAGTGAAGAGGAGTGGTGTGGGTGACCCTCAGGCATCAGCTGCAGTGCACCTTGAAGGTACTCAATTGCCTCATCAAGGTCCTTTCCATCACCTTGCTGCTCAAATTGTGTCAAAAGAACACCAGCAAGGTTGCTGAGTGAAGAGGAGCACTCAGGCATCAGCTGCAGTGCACCTTGAAGGTACTCAATTGCCTCATCAAGGTCCTTTCCATCACCTTGCTGCTCAAATCGTGTCCAAAGGGCACAAGCAAGGTTGTTGAGTGAAGAGGAGTGCTGTGGGTGACCCTCAGGCCTCAGCTTCAGTGCACCTTGGTAGTGCTCAATTGCCTCATCAAGGTCCTTTCCATCACCTTGCTGCTGAAATCGCGTCGAAAGGGCATTGGCAAGGTTACTGAGTGAAGAGGAGCGCCCTGGGTGACCCCCAGGCATCAGCTGCAGTGCACTTCGGTGGTGTTCGATTGCCTTGTCAAGATCCGCCCTGTTACTTCGCTGCTCGACCGCCGTCAACGCCGTGTTGGAAACGTTCGATGAAACTCTGGCGCGAAAAACGCTAGATATGAGTGCTTTGACTTTTCTTCCTGCCCTTTTGAAGGGGGACTCCTGGTGACCGTCCCTAGGGTGTATGTAGTTCTGCCCGTTAACTGTAGCTTGAGGCTTATCATCAGCCTTTGAATCAACACGTCTCTTGAATATTGTTAGTTATTCGGCGGTATCAAAACGTTGCGCAAATCACCAACCGCAGCTGCACGACAATGAACAACCTCCGAGTCATCGGCAGGTGAAAGTGTTTCTGTCGTTATCTGGAGGTATGTACCTGAAGACACGACGTCTCCCTCCGTGGTGCTGAAGGCAATGGCTAAGTTCCATCATCAACACATGTCGTAGAGCAAGTGTGAGGTACCAACTTACGACGGGAACTGCGACTGTGCTCAATTAACTCGGCGACAGTAATGGAGCACTTGTGAAGGAGCTCTCCTTGTTCCATGGTATTACCCGGCTCAAATGACGCATAAATTTGTACATTCACTTCGGCAGAGACGTCCAGAGGCCTGGACACAGGATCAGCAATGAAATGATGCGAGCAGACGGTGTTCTCACAAATCGATGGGATCGTTCCACTCGGCAATCCCGGTAGTTGGATGCATGGGGTTGTTTGACGTTCGCCAATGATCGTCCGCGATAGATACGCTGACATAGAACCCTGCAGGGATTCGTCTGAGGATAGCAGCCACATTCGTGGCCTTGAGCTCTGTGAAGCAAACGTCAGTAACTGGCGACCGGATGTTGCACTCGAGTCACACACTTGTAATGATTACCCGTCCAACTGGTCTGGTTATCCCATCATTCGTGGACGGACTTTCGTATGTACTAACTTCCTCCATGTGGTCTGGGTTGTTGAAGTTTTCGTGGTTTGCTCGAGAGGATGGTAGATTGGTGAAGTGTGGTTCGAGGTAGGCAGGTAAACGCCCAACACACAGCAACGGCCACAGCAGCCATGCGACAGTGAACACGTGGGAATTCATCGATATTTTGATCGTAGCGGTGCCAAGGCACCGATCCCCGAGTCTTGTAATATTTGCAATACAGTAGAAGTCCTCATAGTGCATCACGTCGGGGACATCATTTCACTGATGCATAATTAGAAGTATGTACATTTATCCACGAAAACTGACAATGCTGTGCTGTAACTTAGTAAGTCATGTAACTTAAAGTGGGGTCCCCCTTGGAGAACCCCGGGGTGCCATGTAGGTGTGAGATTTCAGTGAATACAAAGACTTTGAGTCAAAGGTTATGCCCGAAATACACAAGAGGATTTGAGAGTCGAGAAGTAAAAGACTTAGAGATTCGAGATATTCGATAGAGACTTGTCTCAATTCAAGAGTTCCTGTCCATACTAACTAAACTACACTACTTATTAGGCAATAGTGGTAGGGAATAGCACGGGTATACCCCCGGGTATCAGTGACCTCACCCGTACCCGTACCCACGTATATACCCATTAGGGTTCAGCAGGGGTATTCAAAACCCCTGGGGGTCAGGGGTAGGGGTATATGGGGGTAGGGGTAGGGGTCAGAATATTTGTACCCCTGGAGGTCTGTAAGGTACATGATCAGTATGTACTGACACACTCCTAATTGGCCATGTGACCTGATCAATGAAGGTCAACATGTAGATGATCTTGACAAGGTACAAGGAGAAGTTGAACAATGCATTATTGTTCTCCCTTGTATTTGGAATGAGCACAGGTGATGGCCCAAGCACATGTAGATTAGTATATAAGTAGAGTAGTTTAGTACAGAGGATAATGAGTGTTGAAGGTATATTGTTATACATGTAATGGTGTCACAGGGACTCCTTGGATACTCACCAAATATGTCAGATCCTCGAGAAATATTGTAATTTCATGCCAGACACCTAACCTCACCATGGTAATAACTGCACTCCTCTGTATTGTATTATGGGGCCTCATGAAGGGCAGCAAAATCTTGCAAGTGGCAACACTTCCTAATATTGAAGAGGAAGACAAGCTTGAGGATGGATGAGATTCAATTAGTGTCAGCTTACCCATGAAACCCATGAGACCCATGAGAGATTACCTACTGCCCCTCAGTAACCTCCAAGGTTACCTTGGGTATAGGGGTATGTATTGATAACCCCTGGGGGTCAGGGGTAGGGGTAATGGGGGGTAGGGGTAGGGGTCAACATCAGAGTACCCAGGGGTTTACCCCTGCTGATCCCTAATACCCATACCCACGATTGCGGGTACGGGTTGGGGCGCGGGTATGTGGGTTTGATACCCATAGGTCTACCCGTCACGGGTTTACCCGCGGGTATGCTGTGAATTACGACTACTTCTACTACAAAGCGTCAGGTTGGTATACATGTTAGCTACTGTACTAATCGAAGTGTTGGTCAATGCAGTCCCAGCCATCTGCAAGGTTCACCTCGTCGGCCCCTTCAATATCCGGGAGGGCAATAACCTTTGTGATGTCCTCGTCTTTGATAAGGCCGAGCCCACTCCAAATTCCTAGACAGAGTAGCGCACGCGTTGATTGTGCCGAGAGCCGAGCACGAGTGTGCGAGAGTATGAGACGACCACAAGAGAACAAACGTTCGACGTCGACAGATGTTGCTGGATAAAATGAGCATCACATGAATAGAAAAAAAGCGGAAAAACACACCTGGAATACTTAAATAGTTCAGTGCCATGCGAGATAGGTGGGGATAAAGCCCTCGTCGCTCATGCCACCATGCAATAGGATCAGCAACATGTTCGACATCCGTGCTGAGATAGCGATCAAGCTCGGAACTGAGGTCTGTGGCCGCCGGCGGGGCAAGGGCAGGCAGGGTGTCAAACACGTTTGATGACTATAAGTTATATTGTGAGTACATGAACAGAGAGGAAAAGAAAATGGATAAAATTGACATTACCTTCTTCGACTCATCGACTCTATTTGGCTGTACCTCGCCAGCAGCAACCTCAGCCTCGCTGGCGACATCATTGGCGTATGACTGCATATACTCCTCGCGCACCAGTTGTTCGGCGGTAACGATCCAGTCATCTTCCCAGCATGCCGTCTTGAAGTATGCTAACTTGTGGCGGGGATGAAGTACTGTAAGTAGATCATATGGTTTTTCAACACTGATGTTTCAGAGAGGGTACTAACTCGAACATACCCATTGCAATACGATACACCTCAGAACTATCGGTGAGGGAATAGTAGCGATTGAGAGTAGACTTGGCGAGGGACACTGCAGCACGAATAGCTGGTGAGTAGGACCTGTCGCGTGAATATGTCGTGAGGGATTTGTCGATGTGATCCATGGCTGGAATGACAGTTGCAAGATTGGGTGTAGATCGAGAGAAAAACAGTGTAGCGTCTTTGAGGATCTGGATTGAGGTGAGAGTTTGTTTGTTTGGGCTTGCAGCACACACGTCTGCAGCGCTGAATGCTTACATACCTTCAAAACACTGCAGAGTTGCTCCACGATTTCCCATTCACAGTTGGTCAACTCGAACTTTCTCAAACCCAAGTCTCTGTGCTGTGTCACTGTGTCCACAGCTTCCCTATGCTTCAATGCATACTCCAACATGTCAAAGGTCAAATTCCACTGGGTCGCGACATCGCGAGGCATCAAGGAAACAGTCATCTGCAGATCACGAAGAATATTCTGCCATGCTGGGAGAATGATTGTAGTCGAGTGAATAATCTTATAGGCGATCCGTCGAAGCTGGAAGAGGTATTAGGAGTAAATCCAAAGGTTTGCGCAGAATATTGTCTTACTTTCACGAGAGCTAACTTCACTGGACGAATTGTCCGCTCCAGCTCTACCCTGTCTTCATCGCTCAATTCCTCAATCTCGTCGACCCACCCTTCATCATTATCCTCAACATTAGCCCCTCCTTCACTGTCTCCAAAATTCGCTCTGTCCTCCTCAGTCATCGCCACATCTTCTTCATCAAGACCCTCACTCAGAACATTCAAATCTGCAGCCTCTTCGCTCTCGAGTTCCTGCTTCTTGGCGTCAAATTGCCGGATCAGCGACTTTGCAATCAAGTTGACGACATGGAGAAAACAGCGGGTACGGCTCGCCGAGCCGTTGAATACTGGAACGCGCATCTCCAGTTCATCAATCATCGCATCGTTATTCGAGGCATTGTCGCATGTCACGCTCAAGAGCTGCAGGGGCCCATTAACATATTGTAAGTATAAGGAATATTGTCCATACCTTGTCTGCTAACCCAAAGTCGTCTAGCATCTTTGCAAACACAGTTGCGAGCTCGATACCAGTATGGGACTGGACAAGGATCAGCCGAAATACTCGTCCGTTTAAGGTATGTGAGCTACTCACCGTCGCCACCTCGAGAATATCTAATGGCATGCTCAGAGGTACACCCTTGTGCTCAAGGTGCACCGAGAACGCCACAAATGCACGATGGTTTGGCGAGGTCCATGCATCCATTGTAAAACTTAGCATGCCGTCGTGTTCCTAGTGAGTCCAGTTATCGTCATAGCACAACGTTAATGTATGGTTTGCTGACCTGTAACATCTTAGCTACCCTTTGACGAGTGCGAGCAAAGATGAGCTTCACATCCCTGGAGACAGTCGAAGGAGAAGGTATGTAATATTCCGGTCTTCCTGTTTTCATGAGGGACTGAAAGTGTCTATCGTCTACTATTTTAAATGGACGAAGACTTTCCGAGACCCAGCGTACAATCTCTGCCCTAATAACTCTGCTGTCAGACGAGGCAACCTTGGACGAAGACATTAAACGCTCACCTCGTCTCAGTGCGAGTATGCTGCCGGTGAGAGTACACCACTTTCCCCTTTCCTTTTCTCTCGAACGCTGCCGTTATTGACCCTGTGCGTAGGATACTTCCAACAATATTCTTGCGAACCTCGTCGGCATCCTTCGCACTATCAGCAGCAGGAAGTACCTCGGGCCCCCAGCAACCTTTGACATGTTTTCGCATATTACCAGTCGAACGTGCATCCTTCTTGTCCAGATAGCGCCGGACTTTTACTTTGCATCCCCGCGCACTGCATTTAAACTCATGGACCCGCCGACCATCAATTGTGAGGATCCGTGGCTTCGCGTCAAAGAAGGCATATATAGGTGATGTCCATTCCTTCATTAAACGTGCTATAATATAATTAGCTCACATGAAAATCTTCGGCCTGTAAAACGTACTTAGCTCCTCCTCAGCAGTTTCAGGCTCTGGGCTCGACTTTGCCTTGCCACCATCTTCTCCGCCTGAGCTGAGGATGATAATGTCCTCTTCCGCAGTTCTTGCCGCAACGCTGCATTGGCCCGTGGCCACAGAGGGTGTCGAAGGTGATGATGGTACTGGCACCGAGCTATTGGTGTTGCCGCTGCCAGTAGCAGGTGTGTCCGTGGCTCTTGCCTTTTTGGTTTGCTTCTCTGCCGCTTCTGCCCCAGTGGTCACATTGTTCTTGCGCTTCTTTGTCGATGAACTGCGGTCCGAGAGTGCAGCTTTGGCCTTTTCCGTTAACTTGGTAGCTCTCCTGGTTGTGTTCGAGAAGAAATTGAGTTGCATGGCGGCGAAACTGCGAGTGTCGGGTTTGCAATGGCAGGGCTGCACAGTTCAGAAGTTTTAGAGTTTCACTTTGGTTTGACAGCTATACAGCTACTATGTACTCTGTACTCCGACATCACATATTCTGACATATACCCGCCTGGAGGGTATGGGTGCGGGTGCGGGTACTGCCCACGTGGACCCGTACCTGTACCTGGCACATACCCGTACCCGTGACCCGTGCAGGTATCCCATACCCATGACATTGCCTAAATAGTGGTGCTCAAGGTGGCCTCTGGAATGGCTCTGACCACTCTCTGATGGCCATTGGAGACGCTCTGACAGGCGCCAGAGAATGTCAGATTTTTAAGCTTATTTCAAACTCCCCAGCTGCCGGCCCCCACGGCATGCTTCAGCAGTTCAAAAAACTAAGTTCGAAACCTTGTATTTCATAGCAATACAAGTACTAGTAAAATAAGAGAACGTCTAATACGATTCCACATATCCAATGCCCCGAAAATCTGTCCGTAAAGAACTTCTGAAGGAGCTTGAAGAAGCTGGTGTTGAAGTTGCATTAGCTAGACGCAAACGCGTTCTTGCTTACCTGGACAGTAGCGGCTCGGACTCAGACCCACCATCCTCGACAGAATCAGGATCATCTGGAAGCCCCTTGATCATCACTCCGCCATCCCCCCTCTCTCCATTCCTTTCTGAAATCGACTCCGACTCCGGGGATGCTGATTCTGGTGTCGAGGGAGATGCGGAATATCACCAGCTGCTAATCACTATTGATGCCCTTTATGATGAAGTCGAACATGCACGAGTTCTAGAACCAATTGACGCACCAATGATGCGTGCATCACAAATCCCCCTGCTAGCCCATTTTGCTGAACATCGCCCACACTTGTTCCGCAAAAAATTGCGTGTGATGCCGGAGATTTTCGACTGCATCTTGGATCAAATTAGCGCTCATGCAATATTTCAAAACAACTCACAAAATCGCCAGCTCCCGGTTGCACTGCAACTCGCTATCTTCCTCTTTCGTGCAGGACATTACGGGAATGCAGCATCCATGGAGGATGTGGCACAATGGGCGGGGGTTGGCTTTGGGTCAGTCACCAACTGCACCAATCGCGTGATGGTGGCTATACTTGACCAACACGACCTCTTCGTCAACATTCCGCCTGAAGATTCGGAAGATATGGAGAGGGCTCGCAAGCTTGCTGAGGAAAAAACGTGCCCTGCATGGCGAAATGGAGTGTTTGCAGCGGATGGATCTGCGATCCCCCTCTATGCGAAGCCGAGTATATACGGCGAAACATTTTATGACCGGAAATCGAGATACTCCTTGAATTGTCAGGTGAGTGATGCAAGCGACTTGAGTTTAATCCATGAGCTCACTTCGTAGCGTAGCTTATCATCATGCCGCACAATCTTCTAATTGTCGACTACGGCCTTGGGCACCCAGGAAGCGTTCACGACGCATACGCATTCCAGGGTACACATATTGCATCCCGGCCTGCAACATTAATTCCACGGGATCATTGGATATGGGCCGATACTGCCTACCCGACCGAAACTTGGTGCGTAGTACCATTCAAAAAGCCAAGGGGGGGAGGGCTGTCACGAAATCAAAATCGTTATAATCGTTACGTCTCAAAGGTGTGCTTACTTGTCGTTATCTTTGCCGCCCAAGATGACGCCCAGGTAAAAAAAGATTCGTGTGCGCGTGGAGCATGCCTTCGCAGCCTTGAAAGGTCGATTTCAGTCTCTTCGTGAACTTCGACTTCAAATCCATTCAAAGAAAGACTTACAAACTGCCATTTATTGGGTGATGTCCTGCATAATTTTGCACAACATGATTATACGTTTTGAGGAGCAGAATGCTGATGTCGAGCCAATGGCTCAGTGGGCAATTGCAGAGGGGGAAGGTGCAATTGATCGTGACGTCGTCGTGGTACCTGATGCGGAAGGAACACCAGGTCAGCAATTCCGAGCTCATTTGATGACGGAACTCTTCGACTATCTCAATCTTGGAGACACCTAATGGCGGGCACGGACTAAAAGATGTCATTCTTCATGGGATTTATACATAGAAACACATGTGCAAATGTTGAGAGCACGTACAAACCAAAAATGGCGATCATAAGTGAGGAGCCTGCCCCAGAGGAACTGACGATGATGAGACAACATAAGGAGAAGATGAAAAGACAACGTGATCAGACGAAGAGGACAAGACGGGGTGAGACAGCGGGATGGCAGATAGGGTGGAACAACAGAATAATGGGACAGGAAAGACAGCGGGACAGGACAGGATGGGACAGGGACAAGATGGGATGAGATGTGGTGGGGTTAGGCCAGCGGGTCATTGGAACGAGTTAACCCAGCCAACTGGATTTTGAGGCGAAGAGTCTCGGCCTCCTTCTCAAGGAGGCTCCCCTCTGCAAGCTTGAGCTCAATGTCGAGCTTCTTGGCCTCCTGATTCCGAATGTGCGCTACCTCCGCGTCGGCACGTTCAATGTCACGAGTCTCCCGTTGGAAGTCCAACTCCCTATCTTGCATCGCATAGTCGATTTTCGCCTGATACCGAGCCGTTTTCCCTGAAGCTGATGAAGCTATCATCGATTCGGTTTCATCGTTGAGACTCGAAATACGTCCTAGGAGCTCGGATTTTACACGTCTGGCTACATGAGCTGGACCACTGGTACCCCTTGTTGAACTTGTCTCGGAGGAATTTGACCATGGCGTCCGCAGTTTACCCGATTTCTGATTGGAACTTGATGTAGATGGCGATGCAGCACCTGCACTAGAAGTTGAAGTAGGTGGGCGGAGATAGGGTGATGAGTTGCGGAATGATGACCGAGCATCCGCCGAAGTGGTGCGAGTCATTTGTGGAAGGGAAAATTTCGATCTAATCCTTGCTGGAGGCCGACTCGGAGCTGGTGTTGGGGAGGGCTAAAGGTGCTGTTAATTGAGCTTGTCATGGTCGCCAATAAATAGCAGTAACGTACCGACAGGTTCCGTCCTCTAACTGAACCCATCTCAACATCGTCACCACCTTGATAAGTGCCGTCCAAACTCAACCGATCCCAGGCCACTGACGGTGATCATCAGCGTCACCATAAATATCCCTCTCATCTTCCTCCCCTTCATTCTCCATATCGACGTCGGGTCTAGGTGACTCCTCGTTGTTTATATGGGCAACTTCTCCACCAGTAGGCCCCACCTCAGGTTCTTCGTCATTAGTAGCTTCGGCGTCATTACGATTATCTTCATCACTTCCCCCATCGTTCGTGGGGAGGGGGGGGGTGCAACGTTCAATTTTGCCCCTTTCACTCGAAGAGATTTGTTGCCCACAGATGACAAGAAATCTTGGGCATGATTTTTGTTGGGCGCAGACGAGATAAGGTTGGCATCGTATGAGGGATTACCACGCCAAAGTGAGTCGAGGTCAGAAAAGTATGGGAATTCAGTCGTAACCACCTCTGGATTGGTTGTCAGTATGGCATCACGATCACTCTGGTTGGTGGCATACCGAGAAGATTTGCATATCTTGGATCACCTGGGTCAACGCCCTCTCCTGATTGCTTGAAACGATTGCGATACTTGCGATAGGAAGCTTTCAGCCTAGTGCAAACAGATCAGTCATCGGATCATAGTACAATACACAGAACGAAAGAAGGAAACTTACGTTCCGAGGCGGTTACCTACACAGACCTGGAATTTATCTGGGTCGGCTTTGTATGCCTCGCTATAAACCGAGTCATGCTCGAAGACATATTTCGCGATAACAGCTTGAACGTCCTTCTTGCTGCGGCCAGATGGTCTCACATCACTTGGAAGTGCAGACATGGAAGTCCCAGTGTGCTTATCGTGAAAGAGAACGTTACAGTCGGCAGGATGCTTGAGGAGGTAATCAAGTAGGTTGTCGGTGCGAGCAGGAACATGCTCCCAATAAACTTGGAGCACCTTTGACTGGGTGTTATTCGACGAAGACAGCGGATTAGGAGTACTAGGGCCAGGGGTTGGTGCAGTGTTATCCGTGGTTTTCTTCGCACTAGAGCCCTTCATATGTACTGATTTCTTGTGGGTAGGGTTGCTGCGAGCCTGAGGAACTTGGGGTGTTCCCCCACCAGTAGATGAACGAGATTTCTTGCTACTAGGTGCTGCCATCAGGTTGAGTTGAGTTGAGGCCTGCAGGCGTGCAGAACGTCTGAGACGTGGTCGTAGAGGAGACATATTGTTTCAGACTCCGCTACCTGCATGCCGGCTAGCCATGGCCATTCTCAGGGGCTGTCAGAGCCACTCCAGTGACATTCCAGAGCCACCTTGAGCACCACTAATATCACGGGTCTGGCTAACCCACGCAGGTCTGGGGTACAGGGACTAGTGTTTTAAAGTCCGGTTCAGTCCGGTTTTTTGTCCATTTTTGGATGCAACTGGACCCTGGTGTAGAGCACTAACATTAGTGGTGTTCAAAGTTGGCTCAGATGGCTCAGACGCCACCCAAAAACTTTTAGGTTTGTGCGGTACACCGCACAGATTTCCCATGAGGCAGATTTCAAAGCTGCGAATGCATGCTCAACACGGACGCGGACCTAAAGGAGTTTAAGCTAGACGACAAGGAATTTTATGGCAAGTACTCACCTTTGACAAGTAATGATTATATGTGTTTTGCTTTCGACTTAACCTCCCTTTCTAGGCTTCTTGAAGGGTACAACACACCACGTTTCTGTGGGATAAGCGGTGTCAGCCCACACCCAGTGCTTGTTGGGAATCAAAGTAGAGTTAACGCTTCGCAATTCTCGTACCCTGGAAGGCATATGCGTCATGAATGCTACCTGGATTGCCAAGTCCATAGTCGACAATCATGAGTTATGGGCATGATGACAAGCTGCTACTGGTAAGCATGTTAATTAATGAGTATGAATGCTGACTACCCACCTGACAATTCAGAGAATAATTCGACTTCTGTTGAAGAACGTTTCTCCATATATCCTGGTTTTGCAAACAGTTTGATAGCTGACCCATCAGCTGCGAACACTCCATTTCCCATGAGCAGGAACGAACGTGACTCGGTGAATTCTCGTGCACACCAGCATAGCAGCTGAGTGTTTTTGATGGATATAAATGAATTCGTCGTGTTGATCAAGGATCGCAGCATATACGCGGTTGGTGCAGTTGATCACTGTGCCTACGCTGACACCTGCCCACTGGGCAATGTCATCGGGGAGTGCATGCATTGCCAATAGTGTCCTGCGCGGTTCAGAAGTCGCAAGTTGAATCGCGATGGGAAGTTGTTTATTATGTGACCGATTCTGAAAGATTGGTGATCGCTGATCTGATCCAAGATGTCAACCGAAGACAAGTGGATGGACACGGAGATTTCTTTTGAAACAAGCCTGGGCGATATTCTACCCAATGTGCGAGGAGGTGTAGCTGCGGTGGCACGCATGGGGAGGTTCGCCAGGTTTCTCAAGTACACGCGCCTTCTCAACCTCATCATGAAATGCCTCGATGGCTCCTAATAGACGCAGATAACGTGCTTCCTCCGGCTGAGAGCTTGACATCGAGTCGTCAGATGAAGAGTTGGACTCAGAGTCAAGGTCAGAAAAAAATGGGGAGAGATGGACGAGGGGGTGAAATCGGGAAAACGTCATGACTCATCTATCCAATCGTCTGAATCGTCATCTGACGGTGAGCTGCTCTCCATATCTGATGCATCACAATTTAAAATGAGCTGATACCAGGCATTTGCAACTTCGAGAGCGTATCATCAAGAATTTGGAGGAAATTCTTGCCGGACAGATTTGCGGGCATGACTAAACAAGGGGAGGATGTGTTGGTACTTGTTAGAGGCTACGACTACCTTAAATTTCTATCTACATTGAACTTCATCGCGGAAAACATCTTGTATATTTAGAAAAAGAAGGTTACAAAGTTTCAGT
>MU123886.1:0-23673 GCA_014904935.1 Melanogaster broomeanus | reverse complement strand
CAGCAGAGTTTTAAAGATGTCTCCCATTCGTCCATGTGCAAGACGCTCTGCACGACTACAAGCATACTTGAAATCCACTATGGCTTCAAGTACACCCCGTCCATCATCTAGCAAGAGGAAGCAAAATATGCCTGTCACCCAGCCGACAAGTTCTCTGAACTCAGTCTCACAAAATGGCTGCCAGGACAGCAGGTGCAGTCAAATGTGCTGTTCCCAGCGACACGACATCCAACAATCAAGGTGCACAAAGCTCGAGCCCTATGGATCCCAATCCTGGAATCAAAAATGTCTACTGGAACCTCATCCCCATCTTACTGACAACCTGCTCGCTTGGCTCCTTGATCACCCTGGCTGATCGTACCATCCTATTCTATGACAAGAGCAATCGCACCTTGTCAGAGAATTCTACTTCCCCAATCAAAGCCTCTGGAACAACAAGAAGGAAATCCATGCCGTTATCGCACAGTAACTTGTTCAAGGACAATACCACGTATGGAGCGCATATGCCATTCAACCCGATAAATTTGCAACTGCCATAGCAACGCGTCTCGCATCGTAAGGACCTCTCATTTAGTCTATTTTTATATGCTGCTTACACTTCAAATTAGATTAAAGGACAAGTATCGCACTCAGCTAGGCAGGCTCAAGTCAACAGGTGCTGGTGTCGCACCTAGTGATCCAAAGGCCCAAACCTCATGTGTAAGTCCCCCTACCTAATAATCAAGTGAATTTCCTCACTAACAACTCATACAGAGTCAATTTTGCAGGTGTTTCCCCATTTTCATGAATGTCATAACATGTGGAGCGCAACCCGTCATAACGATTCAAAGCCATTCAATGGTGGTCCATCGGTTGACCGCACTGAAGATTCCTAATCCCTCATCAAACGTGGCAGTGGAGACAGTACAGCACGCCACATCCTCGGAGTCAAGCACCCCAGTTGCCTGCCACCAAGATCTTCCCGACGACGATACTGAGATGCCTGATTTGAACCCCAACCACTTTCTCCAAGCCAGGAGAATCCCCATCCAACGACGATATCAGTGCTCAGGCTGGTGATGATGGCACATCAGCCATGGACCCTGACGCGGGAATGGCTGTGCGATGTCCTTCCGGATGTTCCAATAAGTGAAGACAAAGGAGATGAGGAGGAGGAGGAGGAGGAGGACAGTGAACGGATGGATGTTGAAGAAGACAACGAAGGTCCTGGGTTTTCATGACTTCTCCCAGTCCAGGGTACTCAGCGAGGTGGCAGGACACCTATCAAGGTCTTCTCACAGCCAGGTAAGCTCTACTACTGGTTCAATACCAGTTTGGTGTTGACGAATTCATGGATCTTAACATGGCCACTTCACAGGTTGGGCCAATCCACTTCCCAGCTAAGCCACGAACTCCAATCATATGATGCTCGGACTGCTTTTCGACCAACTCCCATAATAGTCGTCCCATCGTCGGTCTCTTCCATGACCTCGTCCTTATCACACACTAGTCAACGCAAGCAGCAGGCCACGCCACCATCCCACTCCTCCCAGACCAGCTCAACAAAAGGGAAAAGCGCCATTGAACAGATGAAGGACAACTTCCCAGGAACGCCTTCAAGCCGTCAATTGATGATGCATGAATGATGCGAAAGGTGTCAAGTTGTGCCCTTCGATCCGAACGTTACATTGCGAAGTTGAACTATCACATGCGGGAGAGGGAAATAAATTACCTGAGACGGAGCGTACCTCAAGCAAAAGTGGAGATGGAGGAAGCCCATCGTCGTCAGCTGGAGATCAGAAAGTCTGACATTGGAGGCTTTGGAAGGCAGATGCTGAGGTGCTTGAGCGGGAGGCTGAGCTATTTCGCCTCAAGCTTCGTTATGCAGAAGTCAGTGCCTCGGGTCTGTGCGGGTCCCTCTGGTAGTGCTGTAGCTGCCAGCTTCTGGAATGCGGTTCACCATTCTCCTTCAGTCCACGCCTTCTGTTTAATTCATCCATGCTTTTCTATGTCGTTCTCCGTCCCGTCCTGTCCCGCCCCGTCCCCGTCCCCTGCTTTTCTTGGGTCTTCATTTCTTCTCTGAACTGTATGCTGTCGTCGCTCCCACCCTAAGGCCTCATGGTATGGTCAGATGGGTGTGTATTCCTAGTCATATCATGTTGTATCTCACTACGTGTCTGAATTACATGTGTCGGATTATGGTGTGCCAATCACAGGTCCTTTCTAGAAACGGAGGCCACGTTTGCAAAACAGCTTCTCCATCAAATGTGTGTCGGAGCTTGAACCTTGCCGCAATCCTCAACTCCTAACCCACCTAGATTAGGGTTTAGAGCACTCATCTGAGTTGTCTGAGCCAACTCTGAATGCCACTATTCTCTACAGCTGTAGACTGCTCTCAACGGCTCCTAGTCAACTCCCTGCATACATCCTATCATCCTTGCTGCATTCCATCGTTCCCCTGCATCACCAAGCGTCGGATCCTGCATCGCATCCATCAGGTTCCTCGCGCGTCTCATCAGGTTATCCATCGTTGCCTCGGGAATCATCGTCCATGTCCGTCCTAATCTGCCGGTAAGTCTACGGTTTATTTGTGCGGATGAGAAGTATAGTTTCCTTTTATCTCGCATGTATACTTGTACTCAGTCCACCAGGAGTGGACTCCGTTTGGTTATTCCCTATTTTTACTTGACAGTTCTCTATTTTTACTAAAGTCCCGGGTATGCCCAGACTATAAAGTGTTATCCTTACTACTTTTGAATACTACCTTTCGTTCTGGCGCAAGTGTCACAAGTAAAGTGAGTCCTAGTCAAGTCCTAAGTCTTCCTGAGTCGAGTCCACGAGTCCTATGCGTTTCCAAGTTTAAAGGCTATCCTTCCGACCGCTTCGCATCCCGGATATCAGCCCAACAGTCTGGGGATATCTCAGGGAACCTTTCCCTTCTGCTTACGCCCAAGCCTACTCCTTCCACAAGTCTTCTCGCTCGCAGAACCCTTTAGGGACGAACTTATTGTACCCTTCTTAACAAACCTGGTGCTTGCCTAGGGGATTTCACATCTCACAGGAAGTATCAAATCGAAATCTGGAGCCCACCGCGAGGGGTTCTGAACAGTTGACAAGAAGGACCCTTAGGCCCACTCCTCAGCGACTTGACTTTGAGCTCTTGCTCGCACAATTCCGGGAGCTCAGTCTTTCCAAAGACTCCCATTTTTTCTCACCTATAGACCCTGCGAATCGCCATCACTCAGTATCCCCAGCAACCGCAGAGGCTAATTTTAGCATGCCTTCGGAGTTTTCACTTCAGGAACCCGAACCCGATTACTGCAGTCTTACTCCTGCGTTCCCGGGTGCCTTTGCCCACTCTACTCCTCATCGAGTCCCCGGAATCCTTCTGCCTCGTTCTTATCCCTTTCCCCTCTCACTCCTCTTTCACAGTTAACTCCTCTCCACACTCCTGAATCCACTTCATCTCCTTCCCTACCGTTCCTATCCTATCCATCTGTCAATCTCACGGCTGTCATCCCGCTGTCACTTCCAGCACAGCCACTTCGTCCCGTTGCTCCGAGTGCGCAGATCACTAACGCTAATCCTTTATCAATTCCACAGATCCCACCTGTCCCGGGAATGGCTGGTGTTGCCCCCATACAGATGCCACTTCGTGGTACCCAGAACGCTCCCAAGTTTGACGGAAAGACTTCCGCTCAGCTTCCACGGTTTCTTGAGGATGTTGATCTCCTCGGGACAGCTGCTGGTCTAGCCGATGACGCCAAAATCCGAGCTGCGATTCGATATGCAGATCTCAAAGAGGCAGAGGTTTGGGAGACGTTACTTTCCGCGTCCGGGAATGACTGGGATGCGTTCGTCGCTGAAGTCAAGAGGTTATATCCTGGATGCGAAGGTGATAGACGTTTTTCGCGTGCTGACCTGGAATATCTTGTTGCAGAATATAGGCAAAAGCCGATGCGTACCCAAGACGACCTAGGGGAGTACCAGCGGAAGTTCTGTCGGGTTTCTGCATTCCTCATCAACAAGGGTTGTCTTGCGGAAACTGAGCGAGACCGTCTTTTCCTTGATGGTATTCCTGACGACGTCGCGTCCCGCGTCCGCCATCGGATTTCAATTACCAACACGGTGCTGCACCCAGACGATGCGTATCCTATAGATGAGGTATTGAAAGCTGCTGAATTCCTGCTATCAGGACCAGCGTTGCGAGCCCCGATTCCTAACGCACAACCATCGTTCTGGCCAGGGTCGCATGCTCATGCGCACCATCATGCGCCGCCTATGTCGAGTACGCAACCCACCCCTGTGAGTGTGCAACCCGCAGCGGGTGGGACGGTTAAACAGGAGGTTAATCTCCAGAACCATGAACACACATTTAACGGGGAGTGCCACTTTTGCACGATATGGGGTCACAAGATTCCCGACTGCAAAACAGCTGCCACTTATGTGGGAGCCGGGAAGCTGTTCTGGGGATCCGACCGGCACTTATACCTTCCTCAAGGAAGGAAGATCCACGTTACCCTCACTGCAGGGGCATGCAGCAGAGCGTTGACTATTGGTATGAGACTAACTCGACTTCCTCTACAGTGACTACTCCCGTCGCTGCGACAACTAGCGCGACGTCGTCCTTCGTCCGTGACCCACCTCCTCACGTGACTGCGGGTATCCTGTCCGTCACAGGACCCGAGATTGAGGTAGAGCTTGAAATCGAGTCCTCCGCTTACATGGGTACTTCTACAGATTATACTTGGGAGAGGGGCCCGGACGTCGATGATCCTGCATTCCAGCCCTACGTCGCTGCCGCTTGGGCTAATTTCCAGAACGACATGGCTGGTGACAGGTCAGGAAATCGTGGCAAGCGTGTCTGCTTCGACGGGGTAGAAATACCCGCGCGACCCCGACCAAGACCTGGACCCAGTCAATCTGGGGCGACACAGACGACTCGCCAACCCAAGGAGATTCTCTCTCCGGAGGTGCAGGCAGCTGCTGGTCAAGGGGTACCTCGCACTGCGATGCCACCAGCATTGGGTGCTACCAGTGGAACTACTAGTCGTCCTGATACCTCAGCGTCTAGGCCACCACCCGCGTCAGGTTCACAATCATCTATCCCGAGAAGTGCTAACTCTTCTTCATTTCCCAATACTCCAACCCAATACAGGTATTCGTTCCCCTTGGAGGACGAGACTGCTCCCAAGCAGGTCCTCGATCGGGTGCTCGAATCAACTGTTCCTGTCCCAGTGAAAGATCTGTTCGCAGTTTCGCCCGATTTCTGGAAGCAATTCCGCGATATGACAACGACAAAACGAGTAGCCACGGGCGTGGTTCAGGTGAACGAGCTATCCGGACGCAATCCTGAAGCTGTAGGACGCGAGTATCACGATCGCATCATACGAAGCAACAGCGGGATGATTGTGGCCCACCATAGTCTCCCGCTTCGATACATCGAGGTGAAGGTAAATGGAACGGACAAGACGATTTCCTGCGTTCTTGACTCCGGTTCTGAAATCATCGCTATGCCCAAACGGGTTTGGCAGAGCCTGGGTCTCCCTGTTCGTTCGAACACCCAGAAGGATGCTACTATCGGCGTGCTGGAGAACCTCCAGCTGAACTTTGGATCGGGTGACGTCTTTGTTCAGGTTCAGGTCTTAGGCCACGCCAATTTCGAACTTCTTTTGGGTCGTCCCTTTCATTGTCTTATGAGCGCAACCACGGATGACTTTCCCGATGGTTCTCAAAACGTCACTCTGCAAGACCCTAACACCGGGAAGGAGTACAAGCTTCCGACCCATGCATGGCTCGAGGGATGTCCCCGCTGCAAGCGAGGAATCCACTGTGGTAACCACCAGAGCATCGTCGAGATGGGTTTTTAGATGTCGATGATCCACCTTCGGGTTGGGGAGAGCCCACAATATCATCTTATGCCTTGCGTTCTGTCCATTCTTCCTGCCTCCGCGCTCACCATTTCTGTCGTCCTATCTTTTCCGAGCGGTTCATCCGAACCTGGAGTTTACTGCGTTCCATTTGTCCTTAGCGTTGCCCTATCTACGAGAGCATTTTCCCTTATGAGTTCCACGCCCATTCCCTCACCATCCTATCAGTTTCTTTCTTCTTCTCAATCAGTTCCTAGCGCTGCAGCGATTCAGGCTTTTTCTTCTGTCTTTCAATATGATCCTATCACGCATGCGTTGGCCTATAAGCCAGTCGCTAAGAAGGTCCGATCGGTCGGAGCACCTCTTGAGGAGGAGTTTCGAGTTATCTGACGGTTACCCGACGATCCGCTTGCAGGTTTGAAACCATTGCCTACTCATCCCCCAGATTTTTCCCCAGGTTCCCGTTTCACCCAAGAACGTGCAGAGGCACTAGATTTAGACCCTGCGAAGTGGCTTTGGCCAGACGAACTCAAGCTTGTCCGCTGGTTGGTTCGCGACCATGAGATGGCCTTCACCTGGCAACTGTCAGAGTGCAGACGTCTTGATGAGCGATACTTTCCTCTGGTCAAGATTCCAACGATCCCCCATACCCCATGGGTGATGTGAAATATTCCGATTCCGCCTGCTATCCACCACTTCAGGTTACCCCCAGACATAGGCTCTTAGCCTATATTCTGCCTACTAAAAATATAGGCTAAGAGCCTGTTGTGCCAAGGGGCATCCCCAAGGTAAAAAATGAATTTTCAGGATGTGTGGGAAAGTGTATTTTGGGTGTTTTGGAAAAGTGTGGGTGTTACATGGGATGCCCAAGGTGACAGGTTGGGATGCCCAAATATTTTGGGACACCCAGGGATAGTTTGGGTTTCCCATTGACTTTGGACGACCTATGGGGGTGTCAGGGGTCCTTGTTTGGGACTTCCAAAAAATCCCACAAAAATTACAGAATTACAAAATTCAGCAAGCTGCAATGTTGCTTGGAGTCCCTACTGAAGAACTAGGTAAATCATTAACCTACAAAACAAGCTACATATCCATCCCAGGCCTCAGTGACTCACCAATACCCATGAAATCAACACCAGAAGATTACACAGTACAATGGTGAAGTTTTGATTGTGTAGTTTTGAGATTACTGCTTGGCCATTTCACCACCTATGGTGTACAGAATGACTAGGTGGTTGTTATATCTACTCATGGTGCTTCAAATGACTTGTCAGAATCTTGAATAACTCCTCTACACTAATTAAGGTGATGCTTACAGGAGGAATTGGGATGCCCACAATAGGAGTCTGAGTATGCATTCAGGATATGTAGATGGTGCATTTTGGACAGCCATAGTGGGAGTTTGGGGATGTTGAAAATGGTGAATTGGGGATGCCCACAAAGTATCTTTGGGACACCCACAGGAGATCTTGGGACATCCAGGGGAGAAGTTTGGGATGCCCACAGTAACAATTGGGATATCCAGGGTGGGAGTTTGGGATGCCCACATAATAGCTTTGGGACACCCATGACAGATCTTGGGATATCCAAGGAGAAGTTTGGGATGCCCACAGTAGTAATTGGGATACCCAGGGTGGGAGTTTGGGATGCCCCAGTGGAGGTTTGGGATGCCCATATAGTAGCTTTGGGACACCCATGGCAGGTCTTGGGATATCCAAGGAGAAGTTTGGAATGCCCACAGGAGCAATTGGGATACCCAGGGTGGGAGTTTGGGATGCCCCAGTGGAGGTTTGGGATGCCCATATAGTAGCTTTGGGACACCCATGGCAGGTCTTGGGATATCCAAAGGAGAAGGTTGGGATACCCACATGGTGGCCTTGGGACATCCACAGCATGTCTTAGGATGCCCTCAATATGAGTTTGGGAATGCCCACTGGGAGTTTGGGATGCCCACATGCTGAGTTTGGGACACCCATAGTAGCAATTAAAATACCCAGATTGTGAGTTGGAACATCTATCAGCTGATATAGTTGCGAAAAATGTCACTTGGTTTCAGCCACCTGCTTGTTTGGTACACTTTGTGTACACTTTTTCACTACACTTTTTCACTACACTTTTGTAAGTTGGTTTGGTAGAGAAAAGTGTACACTTTGGGCGGAGTTTTGCTACACTTTGTGTACACTTTTTTTGCTACACTTTTTCAGTTGACTTGGTAGACAAAAGTGTACACTTTTGGCCGGAGTTTTGCTACACTTTTTTAAGTTTGGTTGGGTAGACAAAAGTGTACACTTTTGGCTGGAGTTTTGCTACACTTTGTGTACACTTTTCCGTACACTTTTTAAGTCGACTTGGTAGACAAAAGTGTACACTTTTGGCCGGAGTTTTGCTACACTTTGTGTACACTTTTTCCGTACACTTTTTAAGTTAGCTTGGTAGACAAAAGTGTACACTTTTGGCTGGAGTTTTGCTACATTTTGTGTACACTTTTTCGCTACACTTTTTAAGTTGGTTTGGTAGACAAAAGTGTACACTTTTGCTGGAGTTTTGGTACACTTTTTTGTACACTTTTTAAGTTGACTTTGGTAGACAAAGGTGTACACTTTGGTCGGAGTTTGGTACACTTTTTTGGTACACTTTTAGTTGACTTGGTAGACAAAAGTGTACACTTTTGGCGGAGTTTTGTACACTTTTTCGGTACACTTTTTAAGTTGACTTGGTAGACAAAAGTGTACACTTTTGTGGTTTTGCCTACACTTTGTGTACACTTTTTCGCTTACCTTTTTTAAGCTGGTTTGGTAGACAAAAGTGTACACTTTTGGCTGGAGTTTTGCTACACTTTTTAATACACTTTTTAAGTTTGACTTGTAGACAAAAGTGTACACTTTGATCGGAGTTTTGCTACACTTTTTTGGTACACTTTTTAAGTTGACTTGGTAGACAGAAGGTGTACACTTTTGGGTCGGAGTTTGCTACACTCTTTTGGTACACTTTTTAAGTTGACTTGGCAGACAAAGTGTACACTTTTGATCAGAGTTTTGCTACACTTTTCGGTACACTTTGGCTGGAGTTTTGTACATGTTGTGTACACTTTCTTGGTACACTTTTTAATTGACTTGGTAGGACAAAAGTGTACACTTTTGGCCGGAGTTTGCTACACGTTGTGTACACTTTTTCGCTATACTTTTTAAGTTGACTTGGTAGACAGAAGTGTACACTTTTGGCCAGAGTTTTGCTACACTTTGTATAAATGTTTTCACTACATTTTTTTTAATTGGTTTAGTAGACAAAAGTATATACTCTTGAGTGGATTTTTGCTACACTTGGTATACACTTTTTCACTACACTTTTTAAATTGGTTTGGTAGACACAATTGTATACTTTTGGCCAGAGCTTTGCTACACTTTATATATATTTTATAATAATAGCTGTGATTAGATAAGTTTGGAATAAGTAGATAAGCAAAGTTACTAATATTAGATGTGATTAGATAAGTATAACTATTATAATGATGTGGTAGATAAGTATGGAATAAGTAGATAAGTAAAACTATAATGGTAGATATGATTAGATAAGTATGAAATAAGTAGATAAGTGAAATTGAAATGGTAGATGTGATTAGATAAGTATAAAGTAACTAAATGAATGAAACTATATCAGCTGATAGATGTTCCAACTCACAATCTGGGTATTTTAATTGCTACTATGGGTGTCCCAAACTCAGCATGTGGGCATCCCAAACTCCCAGTGGGCATTCCCAAACTCATATTGAGGGCATCCTAAGACATGCTGTGGATGTCCCAAGGCCACCATGTGGGTATCCCAACCTTCTCCTTTGGATATCCCAAGACCTGCCATGGGTGTCCCAAAGCTACTATATGGGCATCCCAAACCTCCACTGGGGCATCCCAAACTCCCACCCTGGGTATCCCAATTGCTCCTGTGGGCATTCCAAACTTCTCCTTGGATATCCCAAGACCTGCCATGGGTGTCCCAAAGCTACTATATGGGCATCCCAAACCTCCACTGGGGCATCCCAAACTCCCACCCTGGGTATCCCAATTACTACTGTGGGCATCCCAAACTTCTCCTTGGATATCCCAAGATCTGTCATGGGTGTCCCAAAGCTATTATGTGGGCATCCCAAACTCCCACCCTGGATATCCCAATTGTTACTGTGGGCATCCCAAACTTCTCCCCTGGATGTCCCAAGATCTCCTGTGGGTGTCCCAAAGATACTTTGTGGGCATCCCCAATTCACCATTTTCAACATCCCCAAACTCCCACTATGGCTGTCCAAAATGCACCATCTACATATCCTGAATGCATACTCAGACTCCTATTGTGGGCATCCCAATTCCTCCTGTAAGCATCACCTTAATTAGTGTAGAGGAGTTATTCAAGATTCTGACAAGTCATTTGAAGCACCATGAGTAGATATAACAACCACCTAGTCATTCTGTACACCATAGGTGGTGAAATGGCCAAGCAGTAATCTCAAAACTACACAATCAAAACTTCACCATTGTACTGTGTAATCTTCTGGTGTTGATTTCATGGGTATTGGTGAGTCATTGAGGCCTGGGATGGATATGTAGCTTGTTTTGTAGGTTAATGATTTACCTAGTTCTTCAGTAGGGACTCCAAGCAACATTGCAGCTTGCTGAATTTTGTAATTCTGTAATTTTTGTGGGATTTTTTGGAAGTCCCAAACAAGGACCCCTGACACCCCCATAGGTCGTCCAAAGTCAATGGGAAACCCAAACTATCCCTGGGTGTCCCAAAATATTTGGGCATCCCAACCTGTCACCTTGGGCATCCCATGTAACACCCACACTTTTCCAAAACACCCAAAATACACTTTCCCACACATCCTGAAAATTCATTTTTTACCTTGGGGATGCCCCTTGGCACAACAGGCTCTTAGCCTATATTTTTAGTAGGCAGAATATAGGCTAAGAGCCTATGTCTGGGGGTAACCTGAAGTGCTATCCACAATGAAGCGATCCAAATTATTAAGATCGGATAGCGTCAGGCGTCTACGAACCCTCAGCGGCGTCTTATCATTTCCGCTGGTTCTGCGTTGTCAAGCAGGACGGAAAATCTCTTCGTCTTGTTCACGATCTTCAGCCCCTGAACGCTGTCACCATCCGCGATGCCTCTGTCCCACCCTTCATCGAGCACTTGGCGGAATCCTTCGCTGGGTGTGCAGTGTATGTGATGATGGACTTGTTCGCGGGATACAATCAGCGACCGCTTCATGTCGAATCCCGAGACATGACGATGTTTAGCAGTCCCTTAGGACTGCATCGTCTTACCACCCTGCCTATGGGGCACACCAATGTGGTGCAAGTATATCAAGATGACATGGCCTTTATTTTACAGGACGAGATCCCCCATCATACGATGCCCTTTATCGATGACCTCCCTGCCAAGTCCGGTAGGACGTGGTATCAAAGGGAAGACAGGTCATACGAGACAATTCCCGAGAACCTGGGAATCCGTCGTTTCATCTAGGAACATCTTGTTGTCGTTAACCGTATTCTGCAGCGTTTACAGAATGTTGGGGCCACGGTTTCTGCAAAGAAATTCATACTCGCCGCCCCTGACGCCGTCATCGTTGGTCATAAGTGTACCTTCGAAGGACGCGTCCCTCACGAGTCCAAAGTCCAGAAGATCCGTGACTGGCCAGAATGCCGAAGCCTTACTGAGGTTCGCGCGTTCCTCAGAACTTGCGGCGTCCTGCGTATCTTCATCCGCGATTACTCTCGTATCGCGCGTCCCCTGGTCAATTTGACTAGGAAGGGCGTTCCCTTCGAATGGGGGGAGGATCAACAAGAAGCTATGCAGTGCCTCAAGGACGAGATCATAAAGTCCCCCGCACTCCGTCCTATCGACTACGAGTGCGGGCGAGAGGTTATTCTTGCTGTTGACACCTCCGCTATCGTGGTTGGGTTTATCCTGTCACAGGTGGGCGACGATGGCAAACGCTATCCGAGTCGCTTCGGCTCTATCAGCCTCACCAAAGTCGAGAGCCGCTATTCCCAAGCGAAGCTCAAGCTTTACGGTCTTTTCCGTGCTCTCCGTGCTGTTCGCATCTATACATTTGGAGTTGCTAACTTTACAGTTGAAGTTGACACGAAGTACGTCAAGGGGATGATCAACAATCCCGATCTCCAGCCCAATGCGACCATCAATCGATGGATTGCTGGCATCCTGCTCTTTTCCTTTCGTCTGGTCCATGTCCCTGCTACTGAGCACACTGGCGCCGATGGCCTCTCGCGGAGACCACCATCGGAAGACAATCCCATGGAAGATGACGACCATGAGGATTGGCTAGACCAATATTATTCCTTCGCGATTGAGATACTGAACGAACGCCAGCGCAACCCTAAGCCTACTGGACGCGTGCCTAGCCCTTATTTCAGGCCGTCACGCTATGGGATGGACAGGATGCAGGTATATGCACTTCTTCTAGATTCTCTTCTCAAGACAGAGGACAACATTGTCATCCCGAAGACCGTCAAGCAAACGATAAAAGAGGAGCTCATTGATCGGATTCGTCGGTTTCTCAAGACGCAAAACCGTCCCGATGATCTGTCCGACGAGGAAGCGTTCAAAGCGTTCCAAAAGAAGGCGTCGCATTTCTTCGTGCGCGACGGAACTTTTTGGCGACATGATCCCCACCAACGTCACAAACTTGTGGTCCCAGACGAGAAGCGATACCGACTGATCAAGGAGGCTCATGACGACCTCAGGCACAAGGTGTCTACTCAGTCAAGTGTCGGCTCCTTCTCCATTTCTGGTGGCCCATGTTGGAGGAAAACATCAAGTGGTACATCCAAACTTGCCACGAATGCCAAATCCGCCAAATGTGGAAGCTTCATATTCCCCCGAGCGTTCCTGTGCCGGGAGCACTCTTTCATCGCGTTCATATGGATACCATGCTAATGCCCCGAGCGGGAGGTTACAGATATATCGTTCAAGCCCGGTGTTCCCTGACAGGATACCCGGAGTGGCGCATGCTGTGCAACGAGAACGGGAAGGCGCTAGCGTCCTTCATCTTTGAGGACATCCTCTGTCGATGGGGACCCGTCGCTGAAATCATTACTGACAATGGACCCGCATTTATTCAGGCAGTCGACACTCTTGCGGAGTGTTACAATATCCACCACATCCGCATCTCCCCCTACAATTCCCGGGCTAATGGTGTAGTCGAAAGACGGCACTATGATGTCCGGGAGGCCATCGTCAAAAGTTGCCAGGGGGAGGAGTCTCAGTGGTATCGGACCACGCATTCCGTGTTCTGGGCAGAACGCATGACGATCTTACGGATCACCGGCTTCTCGCCGTATTTTATGGTCCATGGCATCGAGCCTCTATTTCCTTTTGATCTCGCTGAAGCTACCTTCCTTGTCCCGTTACCCGGGAAGGAGACACTCATGTCTACAGAACTTATTACTTGGCGCGCTCGTCAGCTACAAAAGTGCCAAGATGACCTAGCTGCGATCCAAGAGAGCGTCTATAAAGCGCGCTTCCGCTCCGCTCAGCACTTCGCTAAGGAGTACCAAAATACTATCAAAGATTACGACTTCAAACCCAGAGCGCTAGTCCTCGTTCGCAATTCCCATGTTGAGAAGGAGCTGAACCGGAAGACGAAGCCACGCTATCTTGGTCCGATGGTCGTCCTTCGTCGGACGGCTGGAGGATCCTATGTGCTGGCAGAGTTGGACAGGTCGGTTTCCCATCTTCGCTTTGCGGCATTTCGACTGCTCCCTTATCATGCGAGAAGTCAGGTCAACATCCCTGTCACTGAGGTCACCCAATTGGAGGAGGAGGACTTGGATGCATTGGCAGAGAAAGAGTCAGAGGGACCCGACGAGGATATCTCCTATTTGGATGAGATCTACTAGAGTCACGTCGCCATTTCCTTATTTTCCTTATCTCTGTTTTACCCCGGGTTTCATCCGGTGATCTCTCCCAAGTCCCGATTACATCTACTGAACAAAAAAGTCAACAAAACAGTCACTCCTACAATACGCGTCTCTTCCTCTATCAAAAAGTCAAAAAAAAAAACACAAAAAACATAAAAAACATCGAAACAACAAAAACAGTCTCCGATTTCCCGTCTCACGTGCCCAATACCCCTATACGATACCCGCTTATACTTCGAACGCGCGACGAGGCACCGCGCCCATTATACGATAGATTTCCGTCCTGTTTCTATAAACTTCCCACTCTCCGATACCCAAGGTAGTCAAGAAGGCATAGAAGAAGGAAGTCTGGATGACGAAGACAGGTCGGGCAGGTACCCGCAGAAGACTAGGGAAATCTGGCGATATAGAAGTGGAAGTCAGTTAGACGAAGACAAGTCGGGTGGGATACCCGCGTTTCATTCAAGCCTTGAGCATAATTTTTGTTTTTCTTTGCATCTCACTGTCCTTTCGCTTACAAGATTCTTTCGTTTTTGGCTTATCAGACTCCGGCAGTTGGGATTGGACATGGACAATGGCGAATTGGACTACTACAATGGAATACATGATGTGCGACTATCTACGCCTCTACCCCCTCACGCGGACTTGCGCCCATTGGGTCTACCCCCTTCATGCGAGCTGCACCAGTGATGTGCTGAGATCCCCGAGGTCCCTTGCGATCTCCACGATGCTGACCTGCACGGCCTTGACTCTAGCCTCAAGCGACAGCACGCGGTACTTGAGGTCTTCGAGGAGCCTGTCACGCGAGACGCTAGCCCGCGCCTTCCCCTTCCCCTTGGGACGGCTGCTGACGATCTGCACGTCTGAGTTGGAGTCAGAGCTCGCGTACAACAGTTCTACGCTGACCTTGGATGACCCCGCCTTTGGGACACGCACAGGACACCCTGAACACCCTGAACACCCGTTAGAGAGCCTCACCAGACGACGTTATTCACTCACCAGAGGGCGCTTCGGCCTTCTCGTGAGCGGGAGCCCTTCCCTTTGCTGATTTGGGGCATCCCAGGTGTTGTTGGGAGCAGGGCGCGCAGACCTTTCCGGGGGTTCCATAGCAGCGATGTCCCACCAACTCACATTTCGGGCACACTTCCTTATGGTCCACCATGCCCTTCGGCAGGACGAATGTGGGCTCAGGCTCAGGAGAGGCCTGTCGGGAGTGCTAAAGTCACATCAGCCAAGTCTCTACTCATACGCGCTTCAGTACTCACCTTGCGCGACATGGTGATGACGACCTGCGGCACCATCTTGCGACAAGGGGGACTGGTGGGTCTATCGTCCATTCCTGCGTCCTCACGCATCGGCGATCCTTGGGAAGTGGGGAGCTCGTTGGCGCTGGCAGTGCGCTCCACTGCACGTTCGTTCATCTCCCGCTTCCAGCGAGCGCAAACCACGTCTGCAGCACCCATCTGCCGTGTCTGTTCGTCCGACATGCGCAGTACGAGCTCTAGGCTCTTCGCTTGGTCCACGAGGGACCACATCGTGTCCTGATGGAGTTCGTGGGTGGCAGTTCAGCATTGGCTGAGCACTCACTGTGAGCATCGTCCAGTTCCGCACCCATTGCTCCTTCTCCTCCTCTAGGTCCTCCCGATCGTCAGGCATGCATTGCGCTTCCGCCTCCACTCTCTTCACGACTTCCCCCCATGCGTCTTTCATGGCGGTTTTCTTCTGTTCGTCAATGACGGGTTGCGAGAATAAGGCAAAGCGGTTGGTCATAGATGGTGGTGATGGCGTTGGGTGCAAGAGGTTAAGGAAGTGAGAGGTGTAAAGTTGCAAGGCGAGAAGTTGAACGTTTGCGGGTGTTTGGCGCTTAATTCGCTTGCGGCCATTGTCCTATGCGCGGCGATTACGTCATCAACTGCCAACTCTGTGCTACGTTCTGACTGAGGACAGTCAGCAGCTAAGTCCCCCGCAGATGTAGAGCACTAACATTCTCTACGGCTGTAGACTGCTCTCAACGGCTCCTAGTCAACTCCCTGCGTACATCCTATCATCCTTGCTGCATTCCCGTCGTTCCCCTGCATCACCAAGCGTCGGATCCTGCGTCGCGTCCATTGGGTTCCTCGTGCGTCTCATCGGGTTATGCATCGTTGCCTCGGGAATCATCGTCCATATTCGTCCTAATCTGCCGGTAAGTCTATGGTTTATTCGTGCGGATGAGAAGTATAGTTTCCTTTTATCTCGCATGTATACTTGTACTCAGTCCACCAGGAGTGGACTCCGTTTGGTTATTCCCTATTTTTACTTGACAGTTCTCTATTTTTACTAAAGTCCCGGGTATGCCCAGACTATAAAGTGTTATCCTTACTACTTTTGAATACTACCTTTTGTTCCGGCGCAAGTGTCACAAGTAAAGCGAGTCCTAGTCAAGTCCTAAGTCTTCCTGAGCCGAGTCCACGAGTCCTACGCGTTTCTGAGTTTAAAGTCTATCCTTCCGACCACTTCGCGTCCCGGATATCAGCCCAACAGTCTGGGGATATCTCAGGGAACCTTTCCCTTCTTCTTACACCCAAGCCTACTCCTTCTACAAGTCTTCTCGCTCGCAGAACCCCTTTAGGGACGAACTTATTGTACCCTTCTTAACAAACCCGGTGCTTGCCTAGGGGATTTCACATCTCACAGGAAGTATCAAATCGAAACTGGACCGGTCTTTTGACTTAGACAGTTTGTTACCACCAACAAACACTTCCGCTCTTTTTTACCTCAAGTTTTTGCATCTTCTTCCGACTAAGGAAAATTTTCATCTCCCCACACCTTCACCCAAATTCGACATTATCTTTAATTATGGATCCTCAGCAAAACGCCTGGTCTGATGGCACGGATATGAATGCCGCGCAACAGGCACCTGAACCTCAGGCTGCTCCGACACAACCCGAAAATGCACAAACATGGCAAGAAGCCATGATTGGCATGTTCAATGGGTTTGGTCAATGGGTGCAGACCACCAATCAGTCTCAAGCTGCTATTTCGGGCACACTCCAAGCCCTCACTGCCCAACTTGCCAGCCTTTCCGCACAAACTGCCACCATCTAGCAATCTGCCATCTCGAACCCAGCCACTGCTGCACCTGCTGCACCTGTCAGCGGCCCATCAGGCTCTGTCCGCGTTAAAGAGCCGCGCCAATTTACTGGCAAAGCTACTGACGTAGAGGCATTCCTTGATGAGGTCACCAATAATATTTATTTACAGCGCAGAACCCTCACGACCGACTATGAGCAGTCTATTTTCCTTTCATTGTACCTCACTGACGGCAACCCAAAGTCATGGTACCAAGCCATCCGAAACTCTAACTCCGGCCTCCTCAATGACTTTGACGGTCTTGTCGAAGATTTCTGCGCTCACTTTGGTGACTCAGACTTAGAGTCCACCGCTTACCGCAAGATTAAGGCACTTCGTCAAACCGGAGCATGTGCCAACTACACGTCACGTTTCCGCGAGTTAGTAGTCTATCTCGATTGGACTGACAAGTCCAAAATTGCTGCCTTTCGCGAAGGCCTCAAGGACTCTGTCTGAGACCTTCTGATCACGGTACGCCCCAAAGCAACTGTTTTTGACGAATTTGTCAAGATCTGCATTGAAATTGACAATGCCGTTCATGAGAACGAGCTCGACAAGCATCATGCCAAACCTGGCGATGCCTCGAAGTCTACTAACCATTCTCAACCCAAACAGACACCCACTGCAACTGCCCCGCGGCCCGCTGTCTCGTCAACTCCGTCGCTTCCAATGGGCGAACCCATGCAGATCGATGCAATGAAGACAAAGCGGGGCCCGCTCACTCAAGCTGAACGTGAGCACCGCTGTGCAAACAAACTCTGCATGTACTGTGGAGGTCAGCACATTATCGCGGACTGCCCGAACATGTCGGATGCCGCGAAAAAGCGCTATGCTGACAACAAGAAGGCTTCTCCCTCCGCGGGAAAAGCCTAACCGGAGACCCTTCTGTCCCAAGGCCTCCGGATGACATAGGGACACGTCTCGCTGCTGTTTCATCAGTGCCGGAGTCGCCATACACTCGTCTTACGACGGGTGAGTATGTTCTTCGTTCCTTACCCTCTCCGCATTATATCTTTACCTCGAACACTATGTTTAATTCTCCCTCTCACTTCGTTATTTCTATTCGTCTCTCTTTTCCTAATCATAAAACTATATCTACGTATGCCCTCGTTGACAGTGGGGCTACAACTTCTTGTATTTCCGAGCAATTTGCTGCTCGTCATTCCCTTCCCCAGCGTCTCAAGGATGTTCCTATACCCATCATGGCAGTTGACGACCGCCCGATTGCATCTGGACTGATCACCCAGGACGTTGTGGCTAATCTCACTGTCGGGTCTCACTCCGAGACTCGTCCCCTTGCCGTCGTTTCTGTCGGCTACCCCATTATTCTAGGTCTTGACTGGCTGCACCAGCATAATCCCAACATCAACTGGGCTGAGATGAACCTCTCCCTTGATTGTTGCGGACTAACTCCTTCCTCTCCCTCTATCGTCACTGCTCGAGGCTTCGGTCTTAAGCAACCTGCGACTCTTTCACACTCCTCTCTCGCTACCACCTCTTCAGTCGGTTTAGGCTTCGGTCTATCCACCTCTTTCCCTCTTTCCACTCCTCTTTCTCCTCCTGGCACCTTGCCATCGTCTGCGGACACCTCTAGCGCACCCTCTTCCACTCCTTCCACTTCCTACCTTTCCTCTTTTGTTCGTTGGACGGGCTTCGGTCAGACCATGACTCCTCTTCCTACTCCTGTTCCCGATATCAAATTCGTTGGACCTCAGCGCTTTCAGAAATACGCAAAAAACAATCCCGAAGCAGTCTGTCTCCTCCGCTTTCAACCCTCCCCTCCCACTTCTACCCCTCCTGCCGAGGCTCATATCAGTGCAACTGGCCCCTCGACTGTATCCTTCGATGATCTTGATGATCTTGAAGCATTCGAGGACACCCTACCACCTATTGACACCACTGAATACCTCAAATTTATTCCCGAACCTCTTCTGCCTTGGGCAAGCACCATTTTCGCCCCCTCTGAATTCGATAAACTCCCACAACATCGTCCCTATGACGTGGACATTGAACTCGAAGAAGGGAAGACACCGCCCTTTGGTCCCCTCTATCGGCTCAACCCTGCCGAACATCAAGCACTTGCAGAACACATTGCCACCAACCTCCGATGTGGTCATATCCACCGCTCGACATCATCCGCTGCCACCTCCGTCCTCTTCATCCTCAAGAACTGGAGAACTCTGTCTCTGTGTTGACTTCCGAGGACTTAATGCCATCACGAAAAAGAATCGATACCCACTTCCTCTCATTGCCGACCTCCTCGATCACGTACAAGGCTGCAAGGTCTTCTCTGTCATTGACCTCAAATCTGCTTACAGCCATGTCCGCATCAAGGAGGGTGACGAATGGAAGACCGCATTCCACACTCCTTATGGACTTTTTGAACACCTTGTCACTCCTTATGGACTTACTAATGCTCCCGCCGCTTTTCAGGCTTTCATTCAGGACACGCTCCGAGACTACCTCGACGTGTTTTGTGTTGTCTATCTTGATGACATTTTAATATTTTCCTGCTCACAGGACGAACATACCGAGCACCTCCAGAAGGTACTCAATCATCTTCGTGATGCGCAACTTTGCGCAAATGCCGCGAAATGCGAATTTTACAAGTCCGAGGTTGAATACTTAGGGTATATCATCAGTGCTGATGGCATAAAGATGAACCCAAAAAAACTCGAGACTATCCGCACTTGGCCTATACCCACTAATACCAAAGAACTTCAATCCTTTCTAGGTTTCTCTAATTTCTATCGTCGTTTCATTGACGGTTACTCCCGTCTTACCCTTCCTTTAACTGACCTGACCCACAAGTCAGCTACTTTTGATTTCTCAGGTCATGCCCTCGATGCTTTTGAATCGCTCAAATGGAAATTCATGGAAGCACCCATCTTGCGTCATTTTGACCCATCCGCACCTATCACGCTTTCAACTGACGCATCGGACTTCGCACTATCGGCTGTCCTCCAACAACCTGATACCGCGGGTGCACTCCATCCCATTGCATTCTATTCCCGCAAGCTGACACCCGCCGAATTTAACTATGACATTCACGACAAGGAACTCCTCGCCATTATTGCCGCATTCCGAGAAATGCACACATGGCTCCTTGGCTCTGTGCACCCGATTTCGGTGGTCACTGACCACAATAATCTCAAGTATTTCATGTCTTCTCAAGTTCTTACAGTGCTTTTCATAAGTATGCGGAAATGCTGTAGACACAAAAACGCAGTCGGCAATAGCCGGCCATGGACCCCGTAAGCACCTTAGTGGGAAGTTTGAAACCTGAGTGCACTCCTCTACCCGCCGAATGCCTCCATACAACATCTCCAAGGCCCGTATACCAGCTCTACACCATGACGGCTGCTGTGTCCAGCAAATATGTGATCTCGCCATCAAAACAACTTCTCGAACTATGGTGTGTCGGTGTCGGCAACCCTTCCAGATACTCTTGTGTTGGCGGGCGTCCTCGTCTCTTGAGCCAATATAAATTCTGAACTTCAAGGTCATTCCAGTTGTCTTCAAGCTTGTCATCGTCAATGGGTGCTGTGGGCCCTTTGCATAGGGCTTCCATCCCAATCCTCTCACCTTGTCGTTGTTGATGGGTGCCCACTCTTGTGGGCCCCTCGCATAGGACTTCCGTCCCGATCGTCTCACCTGGTTGTCGTCGATGGGTGCCCATTCTTGTGGGCCCCTCACGTTGTCCCAGTCATCTTGTCATCATGTCGATGGGTGCCCTCTCTTGTGGGCCTCTCACATAGGACTTCTGTCCCAATCGTCTCACCTGGTCGTCGTCAATGGGTGCCCATTCTTGTGGGCCCCTCACGTCGTCCCAGTTGTCTTGTCATCGTCAATGGGTGCCCACTCTTGTGGGCCCCTTGCATAGGACTTTCATCTCAATCCTCTCACCTTGCTGTCGTCGAAGGGTGCCATTCTTGTGGGCCCCTTGCATAGGACTTCCATCCCAATCCTCTCACCTTGTCCGCACATTCGGCACACACAAGTTACTCGCCGATAACTAACCGGCTTACAGGGTCTCTCGGGGAAGCTGAGGTGGGGTTAACATGGTATCTCTCGATCGATACCAAGGCATCTGGAGAACCCCAGGAGAATTTGCATGTGTTCATTGCTGCAGCACTGGCCCTTCTCTCTTTCTTTCTTTATCTACCACCAGCCCTGATGTTACAGTGCTTTTCATACATATGCAGAAACGCTGTAGACACAAAAACGTGGTCGGCAATAGCTGGCCATGGATCCTGTAAGCACCTTAGTGGGAAGTTCGAAACCTGAGTGTACTCCTCCACCCGCCGAATGCCTCCATACCACATCTCCAAGGACCTTAAGACCCATATACCAGCTCTACACCATGACAGCTACAGTGTCCAGTGAATATGTGATCTCTTGGCCATCAAAAAAACTCTTGTATACAAAACTCTTTCTCTGTTCTTGAACTATGGTCTCGTCAGCAACCCTTACAGATACTCTCGTGTTGGCGGGCGTCCTTGTCTCTTGAGCCAAAGCACTCGTTTAGCTTCAGTAATCTTAAATTGTCCTTGATTATGCTTGGCAAGTGCAGCATGAAGGAAGTCGATGTAGTTTGTCTCGCTGATAGTGAAAGATAACTCTTTTGTCTTGATAGATTTTCCTTCCTTAGTCGTGCTTTTGTTCTTGACAGTTTTCTTAGTAAATGAGTACACTGTCAGGGATATAGTGAACACTGAACCCTGGCTGTTCATGTCAGGAGGAGGGGTTGGAGATGGGGATGACCTTGCGTCTGATATGATGGGCTCCTTGCATGATTCGAGGCTCACTTAGGTGCTTACGGGGTCCATGGCTGGCTACTGCCGACTGTGTTTTTGTGTTTTACAGCGTTTCCGCATACTTATGAAAACGACTATAATCGCCGCCAAGCACGATGGGCGATGTTTCTTTCTGATTTTGACTTTATTCTTAGTTGGGGTCCCGGTGTCGAAAACGTGGCTGATGCTCCGTCTAGACGTGCGGATTTCATCACTCAAAAGGGGGATGACACCCTCGAGTGCCAACAACGAACTGTTCTAACTTCTAAACACACTCATTTAATTTTTCCTTCATCTACTACTGATGAAATTCTCCCCTCTTCAGTTTCTGCCTTAACCACCCTCTCAATCGACAACTCGGCACTCTTGGAGCGCTTCAAATCTGCGTTCCACGAGGACAATGAGTGGCGAGAGGCTCTGGTACAGGGTAACTCAGATTTCACCACCGAGTCTGGCCTCATTTTTCATAAAGGCCGCTTATTTGTTCCTAAACCATTACGTGCTGATATTCTTCATTCCCGCCATGATCAGCCTTCCGCAGGTCATCCAGGTCAAACCCGCACTCTTGGGTTGGTCTCTAAAGACTACTCTTGGCCCGGTGTAAATACCTATGTCCACCGTTATGTTGAAGCTTGCGACACCTGTGCTCGCATCAAGACACCCCGACACAAACCCTACGGCTTACTCAAACCCCTCGAAATTCCCGTGGATCCATGGAGAGCAATCACTATGGACTTCATCGTGAAGCTCCCACTCTCTCATGGCTACGACTCCATCTGGGTTGTATGTGACCGCCTCACACGCGCTGCTCATTTTGTCCCCTGCCGTGAGTCTATGACCACGCCAGAGCTTGCCTATATGTTCTTGGATCGCATCTTCCGCATTCATGGGCTTCCCGATTCAATTGTTTCAGATTGAGGATCGCTGTTTGTATCTCATTTCTGGAAAGAACTAACCTCGTTATTACAGATCCGCTCTAATACTTCAACCGCATATCACCTGCAGACTGACGGTCTGACGGAACGCACCAATCAGACACTTGAGACTTACCTCCGAGAATACTGCTCCTATCAGCAGGACGATTGGGTTGACTACTTACCCATCGCAGAATTTGCATTTAATAATCTCGAGAATGCCTCCACAAGGCAAACCCCATTTTATGCTAACTATGGTTTTCATCCCACTTTTGAGCCACAGATCACCGAATGAACTTCAGTCCCTGCCGCCGCTGACCTCACTACACACCTTGATCAAATTCACGCTGAACTCCGCGCTGAACTTGAACATGCACAAATATTGCAAGCGATGTACTATGACAAGAAACGTTCCCCGCCGCCAGAATTGAAGACAGACCAACTCGTCTGGTTGCTCCACCGAAATATCAAGACTACCCGTCCTTCTGACAAGCTTGATCATCACCGCCTTGGCCCATACCGCGTTATCCGCAAAATTGGTTCTTCTTCATACCTATTAGCACTTCCTTCATATTTATTGTGCCTTCATCCTGTTTTTCATATTTCACTTTTAGAACCCTATAAGGACCCTTCCAAAACTCTGGTCAAAAGTGTAGCGAAGAAGTATACACAAAGTGTAGCAAAACTCTGGCCAAAAGTGTACACTCTTGTCTACCAAACCAACTTAAAAAAGTGTAGCAAAAAAGTGTAGCAAAACTCCAGTCAAAAGTGTACACTTTTGTCTACCAAACCAACTTAAAAAGTGTATTGAAAAAAGTGTACACAAAGTGTAGCAAAACTTCGACCAAAAGTGTACACTGTTGTCTACCAAACCAACTTAAAAAGTCTACTGAAAAAGTGTACACAAAGTGTAGCAAAACTCGAGCCAAAAGTGTACTGAAAAAGTGTACATAAAGTTAGCAAAACTCGACAAAAGTGTACATGTCTACAAGTAACTAAAAAGTGTACTGAAAAAGTGTACATCAAAGTGTTAGCAAAACTCCGGCCAAAAGTGTACACTTTTGTCTACCAA
>MU123885.1:0-62694 GCA_014904935.1 Melanogaster broomeanus | reverse complement strand
ACATCACTGTTGAAGAGGATTCTGGCCGACAGACCCACCAATAAAGATATCATAGCCGCCATCGTCGACATAAACAAAAAACGAGGAATTGATCTCCTCATTCAATGCTTGGGACCAAAAGATGGGATTGGCCCCGACTATTACAAGGCAGTTACGTCTGCCGTCGGTTCCCGAGTCCCTATCGCTGCTGTTGTAACGCGTTTGGAAAGGGAGGATGGCGCGATGGAAAGCTGGTGGTCGAAGAATGGGGAGAAGCTGGAATCCGATATGAATATGCGGTTTGTTGATCACGCGTGCGTGACCTCGCTTCCGTATGATAATGACACAAAACGGAGACTGAGAAGGGTTGAGGGGGAAAAGGCAGTAAGAGACCTCATCTCCAGACGTTGCACTAATAAAACGGGCGCCATCTAAATAGTGCGTTGCATCAGCGATCGCGAATCGGATAATATCCCTAGACTTACATTGGTTTACCATCCATCCAGATTTCTTAAAGGTCTTTCATACATCTACCAGTGTACAATATTTTCCACCAGACCATTTACTTGCCTTCATCCGCCATTAACCAATAGTCTTCCAAAAGGCCCCCGGTGCCGGACTCTGCCGGACTGTGCTCGGGTGAGGAAGCGAAAGACGAAGGGAAAGTAAATTGCCTTACGGATGAAGCAACGAATAGCAGGGACAAAAAATCGTTACTGATGACTTTCCATAGCCTCGAGAATAAAAGATTATCATAAATCGGAGTACCAAAATAATTTGAAATCAGTATAATCTGCATTTTTATTCACCTGAATAAACCGCAGACTCAATGAATATATCTATTTATAATACATAGTGGCAGCAGAGGCTGAGGCAGACGAAGACTTCTTCCAGGATGAAATGTATGAGGTCGGACTGATTGGAGCTGCAATTGTTGTCGGGGCAGAAATCAGTCGACAGAACCGCATCGAAAATCGCCACGAAAATCGACTCTACTTGAGGCGCTCTCAATTGCTACCTAGTCCTCGCCTGGGCACACCATGGCAAGCCTTGTATGACAGTCAGAATGACCGCACATTCATAACCACGATGGGGTTTGATGTGCAAACCTTTTGTCCGCGACTAACGAGCAGGAACCACTAAAAATACCATGTGGAGACCTTGCTCCCCATGCGCTCGGTTGTTCTTAGGGCACGATTTCGGTCGATTGTGCACAGTTTTGAGGGCAATTCAGTGTGATTGAATGCTACGGCCAGGCAACATACAACGTAGCTGTGAGAATGGACTCAGGTGAAAGGATGGCATAGCATTGGAGTTCTCGGTATCGGCACTGCAATCACAATTGTGCTGATGTAATTCAGAATCGTAGGTGTGAGTGGCCGAAAAGGTATATTCTGGCGCAAAAAATCTATTCGAGGGGGTCCTACCCCCCTTACAGGTGGAAATACAATCCATACACGCTCGGCATTGCGGCACACCTACCTAATGGGGCGAAATTTATTCGAAAATATGATAATCTTTTATTCTCGAGGCTATGGAAAGTCATTCACTGTGATGCCATTACGTACGGTGTTGCAAGTGATCCTTGTGATCTCAGAAATAATAAATCTGCGAGAAAGAAATGTGTGTGTATGTGGATTCTCACTCGTTGTGCAAACTGTTATGGTGGTTCGAACGGACGAGCCCACGGCTACCTCGAGCTCGGTCACGGTGGCATCCGGAGCCTCGCATAACTGTTGTGTAAAAGCCAAATAATTTGCGCAAGATCATTGTTTATTTCTAAAGCCTCTGGCAAACAACTGCCCACAGTTTGCAAGGGACACTGGCTGCAGTACATGTATATGGTTACTATACCCCACCAGAAGCCTGAACATAGAGTAGCTACGAGGTCCTGGCCCCTTTCCAAATACACGAACTCGTGTGGCTGATCAGTGCTCTCGTGCTTGAAATGTGTTTGCCATGAGCCACTGCCACATGTATTTCGACAGAATTCGAATTAGCGGGACCATTCCAAAACAGTCAGGCGCAGAGAACTCATGCCTCAAGTGTACATTGCTTGCTCTGAACCACCAAACTTCACCCGAACATCTGTGCCTGTTAGTCAATCATGGATCTTCGTTGCTGGAAGTTAATGACTCGGAAAAGGACGTACCACCACATGAATCGACAGTTAGTTCAATTCATGCCTAATTCTGATCTCGAAAAGAACTCACATGTGCCAAGGACCAGAAACCCTATGTCGTCGTAATTTTTGGACAGACGGTTGTAGACGTAAGCTCTCTGGTCAACCTCATCACCGGGACCCCCCTGGGCCCCTTCCACCCCGATACCAAAACGTGCACCAACAAAAGCGAGCGACACGAGTTCACTCTGCCTGGTTATGACACGCAGGTTTGCTTGTACGAAGTTCTCGGTTTCGGCGGGGGTTCCGGAACTCCATTCTCGTGAAGGAGAGATCCGTTTGGAGGGGATCAATCGATCTCTTCATATATTGTCTTCGGAAAAGAGCGGCACGGTGTGACCAAACATCATTCAGCAGATCAAGTCCGATTTTCGGGGCAGGGCCATGAAGCAGTCGTAACGGGACTGGAAAAATTCGAGGGAGATATGGAGGCTTGGTGGAATACATCTGTCGAAGGGAAAACTAACGGAAGACGCTCGAAAGCAAGTTTATGCTCACATATGCGTAACAACCGGACCCCGTAACGATACGGACCTTGTGACCGGTTTGGACAAGCGCAGCGTGTCAATGGAGGACTATGGTCGGGGCCGAAGAAGAATGGAGAAACACCGGCAGCCAAGAGCGTGAAGTTCGTCGACCACGCATGCGTGATGACGCTCTCACATTTCGGACAATATGGACTTGTACGAGCGATGATACCAGTCAATGCAGGCAGGGAAGAATATGATTTTGGATGAACTGCAAGGAGGGAGAGTATGACGTACGTGAGAGCGCTAGACATGCCCCGCATCCATCCTACCTGTAACGTCCTTCATGCTTTCTGTTTCTTGATGATTACACATTACCTACATTCGGGATGGACAGCTTACGCTCGTTAGATACTCACAGCAATTCTCGTTTTTATTCGTTCATTTAGGGAGACCTCTTGCACAGGTTCTATGTATGACAACGTTCCATTAGTGCGAAGGAGTGCGTAAGGATGAGACTTACCAGAACATACAGTTCTATCAATCCCGATGGGGCGCCGGAAGCTCGAAATCAACCTGGACTTGTGACCTAGATATTCTGTCCTCTGCACCAGAGGATTCACTCTGAAATGACACTGTCTTCGCGAGGGCTCGACAATATCTATCGGATCAGGCCGAAGCGCCTTATCATCGGAGGATTGAATAGACGCCAGAGCGGAGAGGAAAACTGGGACGCACGGCTACCATGAGGCAGAGTCCTTTAAAGGGTCCGGAAAGGATCCTTTGGTACATATCATTAATCACATTCCACCATCTACCACTGAGAGTTCTGGAGCGTGGATTCTAGCACATGGTCAGAATCGTTTACATTCCTATTGGCAGAGAAGCTTATAAGTGTGCTTCCAGGCTGCATATGTCGTTGTTGTATTCGGACGAATGGGAGTGGGTAGCAGCTCCCTCGTCAATCTCATCATCGGCACAGAAGTCGCAGGACACCACAACGACACTACCCGGTGCACCAAGGCCGTGGCACTATATCAAGCGAGCATTGATAACAAAACAGTGGACATTTATGACGTTCCTGGGCTCCAAGGGGGGATGGATACGTCAATGTGGAAGAGCCTTTGGACCGTGAAACCCACCAATACAGAAATCATAGCCGCGATCGTCAACATAAACAAAGCACGAGGAATTGATCTCCTCATCCATTGCTTGGGACCAAAAGACGGGATTGGCTCCGATTATTACAAGGCAGTTAGATCTGCTGTCGGTGCCGAAGTCCCTATCGCTGCTGTTGTGACACATTTGGAAAGGCAGGATGGCGCAATGGACAAGTGGTGGTCGAACAATGGGGCAAAACTGGAATCCGAGATGAATATGCGGTTTGATGATCACGCGTGCGTGACCACACTTCCGCATAATGACGCAAAATGGAGATGGAGAAGAGTTGAGGGGGAAAATGCAGTAAGGGACCTCATCTCCAGACGTTTGTACTAATAAACGAGCGCCACCTAAATAGTGTGTTGCCATCAGCGATTGCGAATCGGATACATCCCTAGGCTTACATGTGTCCGTCCTGGTTCCTGCAGATGTTTCGATATATCTACCAGTGTACACTGTTTTCCACTAGACCATCTACTTACCTTCATCGAAGTTAACCATCCAAAAGGCCGGCCCAGTGCCCGAGTGTGCGCAGATGTGGAAGCGAAAGCCGAAGGGAAAGCAAACCGCCCCACCAGACGAAGCGATGAATAGCAGGTCAAAAACCGTCACAGTGATGTTGCAAAGTGATTCTTCTGACTTTCAGAAATAATAAATCTGGCGAGAAAGAAACGTGCGTGTAAGCGGATTCTTACTCCTTGTGCAAACTGTTACGATGGCCTTGCGACAGTGCGACTGCCTCGGTGGCATCCAGAGCCTCGCATAAACGTTGTGTAAAATTAGCCAAACAAGGTGCAAAAGAAGTTCATTGTTTATTTCTAAAGCCTTTTGACAAACAACTAGCACTGGCTGCAGTATATGGTTTCAATTATACCCCACCAGAAGCCTGAACATAGAGCGGCTATGAAGCCCTGGCCCCTTTTCGAATACGCGACCTCGTCTGGCTGATCAGTACCTCATGCTTAGTACCCTCGTGCTTATCTTGTTGAAATGTGTTTGCCACGAGAAACTGCCACATGTATTTCGACAGAATTCGAATTAGCTAGACCATTCCAAAACAGTCAGGTGCAAACCCTGGACACGCACCTCAGGCGCAGAGGGCCCATTATTTCTGTAAGCGTACATTGCTTGCTCTGAACCACCCAACTTCACCCGAACATCTGTTGCTAGCGACCGTCTCACTCGCTACTATTACCATCACCAGTGACAGCCGCTGCCTGTTAGTCAACCATGGACCTTCGCTGCTGGAAGTGTGATGACCCGGAAAAGGATGTACCACCACGTGAATCGACAGTCAGTTCAATCCATGCCTAATTCTAATCTCAAGAAAGACTCACATGTGCCAAGGGCCAGCAACCCTATGTCGTCGTAGTCTTTGGACAGACGGGCGTAGGTGTCAGCTCTCTTGTCAACCTCATCGCCGGGACCCCCCTGAGCGCCTTCCACCCCGACACCAAAACTTGCACAAGCAAAAGCAAGCGACACGAGTTCAATCTGCCTGGTTATGACACGCAGGTTTGCTTGTACGAGGTTCCCGGTTTCGGTGGAGGGGTCCGGGACTCTACTCTCTTGAAGGAGATATGCCGTTTGGAAAAGGAGAGACCAATCGATCTCTTCATGTATTGTCTTCGGAAAAAGAGCAGCACGGTGTTACCGAACATCGTTCAGCAAATCAGGGCTGATGTTCCGGGCAGGACCATGATAGCAGTCGTAACGGAACTGGAAAAATTCGAGGGAGATATGGAGGCTTGGTGGAATACATCTCTCGAGGAAGGGAAAACTAATGGGAAGACGCTTGAAAGCAAGGGCATGATGTTTGATGCTCACGTATGCGTAACAACTTTACCTCCTAAAGATACGGCCCTCGTGGAGGCCTTGCGCAAACGAAGGGATCATTCGGAAGAGGTAGTGCGACGATTGATCGTGGATAAATGCAGGAGGGCGCATGGCAATTAGTTAACATACTACAGTTGCAAACTCATCTTCAATATGCTCTGCAGTTCGCCCGCGCAGCCTATGATCCATTCTGTACTTCGTACCATTCGGTTCTGAGCCTGTGGCAGTGCAAGCAGAGCCTTGTGTCTCATAGGGGTAATTAGTCACTGCTCGATGTTCAACCGGGACAGTTACAGCGCCTTTCCTCAGAAGTCGTATACTAGGCGCACAGCCCCGTATCAGAAGGTGGTGCTCGAAAACCGTTCAAATTTGAGCCTAGTCGGATAACTAAGTCCTGTGCATGCTGTTGAAAACAGATCTCCGCAATGACGTTCGAAATTGTAGAGGATTCCAAAGTGTATGAAAAATGACCGCTTGCCGGATCCATATAATTTAACTGATCTGGAAATACACATGGAGCACCCTATTAATGAAGTACGGATCATAGTGTGCAGAAGATCGTCAGAAGGCCCGGGCCTTTGCACGAGTGAAAGCTAGGGAAAGAGAGAATAAATAAATAGACACTCGAGATAGAGAAAGCATCGGAGAGGAAGGGTGTTCAGGCAGGAGCTTAGGACTTTAATAAAGAGGTGTTCTCAACAGCGATGGGAGGCACATGCGTGCACATCCTGTCCACTCTCAGTGGGACATGTGTCTCTCGAAACCTTCTAGCCACAGGGTGTCACTGGGACGCTGTGTGGGCCATGAGGCTAGCCAGCGTCAACAGAAAGTTGCCATCCCTTACTAGAAGGGCGTGCAACACGTTGCTGACGTGCAGACTGCCAGCAGGGTTTGAGACGCCTGGTCGAGATGCGGGGGGTCACCAGGACAGTTGACGCGCCATTACCAATGGTGCACAACGGAAGCGTGGAATGAATGCGCAGCCAGGCGTTTGTGAAGCATGTCATTGGCCCAGCCAGGTGAGGTCTCCGGGACGGTTGGTGAGCAAAAGAATTGGACAGTGTGGATGAGCCAGAGATCCAGGAATGGACAGCTGTGATTAAGGCTATGCGCCTGTAGACGCCACAGGAAGGGATTGGGAGCGAAGTTGAATCTTGGAGATGAGGGCGTGGAGCAGCGCTCTTGTCGCGTCCGAGTCCATGCTAGGCTGTGTAACGACCTCTTGCGCTAGCACCTCAGGCACGACTTCGAAGCGTGCACTGGCTGTGGTAGCCCATTTTCCCTGCTGCTCCTCCTGACCTTGATGCGAAGCAACCAAGATCACCGGAGCGTTGTGGTACCTGCTGACTCGGAGTTGTTTCGCGCAGCTGGCTGCAGCCACCGCTCTTCTCTCCTTGTTCTCGCTACACACGATGATCAGGTTGGCAGAAGCAGGAAACTTGGCCTCCCAGTGTCCAACACCCACGACATCATAAGCTGGTATGTCGTGCACTTTGACGAATCTTCCTCCGATTGACGTGGAATAACACGCGGCTTTTTGTGTAGTCGACTTGCTGTCTCCCGCCACCTTGGCGACTTTGGCATCGTTCCTTCCAACGATCAGGTTGACGAGGGAGCTAACGCCAGCTCCCGTGTGACCAAAGATCACGACATTCAGTGATGGCGGTTCTGTGGTCTTTAGCGTTTGGAGCTGCGAAGCTTTAGATGGATCATGCAGTGGCGGATTGCTGTGTCACTTACCACAAGACTCTTAGCCCTGCTAAAAGGAGTCATGGATAGGAACACTGACGAACAGTCCTGGGTCCTTGGAGAGTAAATGGTGGTGAGAAGAGTACAAGTGTTATGGGCAAGGTCCTGAGACGCGGTGAGGCTTTTAAGTATCGTCAGATATTAATCTGCGCAACACGTCCACATTACTGCCTTGGGCACTGGCAATGCGAACAAGTGCTGGCTTGCTGTATTGACCAGGAGATGAAAAGGGGAACGATGGCACTGACGGACCCTGTAAGCATGAATCCTTCCCAAGCGTCACAGTGTCCAATGTGAATAATGAGAAATAATGAGATGATGTCACTAACAACGCTGTGCTGGTTCAAACGTTCATGGATGATTCCGACGTACTCATTGGAAGGCTGTGGCTCAGCCAATTCAGGGTCAACCAACAACCCCCCCGCAGGCATCACGTGGCGGGGCTGATCAAAAGATAACTTGAATGAGTAAAATCAGGCCACCAAGCGTGGTTACGATTGAATTATTGTTGTGATATTCTGCTAAGACATTCCGCATGTCACCGAACAGCAATAACACAACGCGGTGTGACAAAGTTGAATTGCAATCTGCCTCGATCCAAGGTGAGGTCATTACCCAAAATGGGAATTGGTTCCGTGGCAAGTACAACTGTTAAGTTACAAGGAGAAATATATGAGGTGTATGAATTATAAGTATTAAGTCTGGATGTCTGGAGTAAGTATCAGGCCTGGATTTGTGAGGAGATAGAGGTAAGTAGCACGACAATTAGATATTATAAGTAAAGGGTCGATTGAAAAGCATTTAAAGACGGTGTTGTGGGTAAATAAAATCTTGAAATGAAGAAGGCATGGGAGACGATGGCAGGAGCCCAGGTTTAAGACTTTGATAAAGAGGTGTTAGCACTAGCGATGGGATGCACATGCGTGCAACATCCTGTCCACTCTCGGTGGAACATGTATCTCTCGAAACCTTCCAGCCCCTGTCACTAGCACACTGTGTGGGCCATGCGGGTATCCAGCGTCAACAGAAAGTTGTTATCCCTTACTAGAAGGGTGTGCGACACGTTGCTGACGTATGGCCGGGCAGCAGGGTGTGAGACGCCTGGTCGAGATACGGGGGTCACTGGGACGGTTTATGCGCCATTACCAATGGTACACAACGAAAGCGTCAGAGTCACTGATGAATGAATGCGAAGCCAGGCGTTCAGAAAAGCCTGTCAATGGTCCAGCCAGGTGAGGTCGCCGGGACGATCGGTGAGCAAAATGATCGGGCAGTGGGTACGAGCAAGATATCTCCTGGATGGACCGCCGTGACTAACGACGTGCATCTGTGGATGTTATAGGGAAGGATCGGGCGCGAAGCAGAATGAGGTCGCAGAGTTGCGATCTTGTCGCGTCCGAGTCCACGCAAGTCTGCTGGACAACTTCTTGCGCTATCTCCCTAGGCGCATCTTCGAAGTTGACGCCGTCCATGATAGCCCACCGGTTTCCCTGGACTGCATCCTGGTCCTGTAGTGAAGAAACCAAGACCACAGGAACATTGTGGTATGTCGGACTAGGAGGATTGAGTAGGAATCGTTTCACGTGGTTAGCCACGCTCATTGCCTTTCTCACGTCGTGCTGTGTACACGCGATGACAAGATCGGGTGAAGGTGGAAATATCTTGTCCCGGTTGCGAACATCCAGGGCGTCATAGCCTGGCATGTCATACACTTGGAGGTTTCTTCCTCCAAATGATGCGGAATGACGCGTGGCATTCATTGTGGTTGTTGCACAGTCGCGCGCACGGCCGACCACGGAGACGCTGTTCCCAACGATCAAGTTGACGAGAGAGCTGGTGCCAGCTCCTGTGTGGCCAAAGACAACGACGGTCAGTGATGGCTCACTGTTCTGTACCGACTCCGTGTTCGTGGACGACTCTGTGCCCGTCGACGACCCTGCGGTCGCCAGCGACGCTGCAGTCGTCGGAGTCGTCGGCGACCCTGCGGTCTCCGACGGCTCTGCATCCACTACCGACTTTTTGCGCTGCGAAGTGAACAAGCTTTAGATGGTCCTCACTGATGGCTGCGTCACTTACCCATGGACTTAGACGACCCATTGACGACTTTTTACGTGGTGAAGTGAAAAACAGTTATAGGATGGACCACACAGAAGCTGAGTCACTTACCAAAATACTTGAAAGACCCATAGCTTTGTCAAAGTAAAAGCTAGTACCTTGTTCGATACGTGGAGGTCAACGACGCCTTGGGGAAAGAAACAGATGGTGGCAGAGGCAGAGACAGAGAAAGCGACAGAGAAAGCGAGAGGGAGAGGGAGACAGAGACAGGGAATCGATGGGGAACAGTCCTAGGTCCTTGAGACTAAATAGCACAGTAAGGAATGCGATGGGTAGCTTCGCAGGGCTTGCTGTGTATAGCTTGGCTGGGGTTGCTGAAAGCCGCACCGACTCGCAGGCTCCTTGAAAAACACCCGATCTGCAACGTTGCAACGCGCAACATCAAGTGTTTCTCCATAATCGTGGCTAGCTGGCGTTGGTGTGCAACATGCCCACTCCGTTTTTGCGATGTCGGAACCAGTGCTTGCTTGCTTGCTGTATCAGGGGCGAGGAAGTTGAAAATGCATTGCAATGACCCCACTGATGCGGTACTGGAAGTTCCAAAGCTGGCACAAGGAAATTCTGTGTTGCGGAAACTTTTGGCTGCCGTCCGGGGTGTGCCTTCCCGATGGTGTCCGAACGTTCATCAGATCTGCGAATGCTAGCTATGGTAAGAGACGCTGTGCCACATCGCCGACAGTTATTACCCGGAGATAAGCTAAATGCAGCCCAACATGCAGTCTTCAAACAGCAGGTAGCATCGTATACCACTGTCAGCCAAGCCAGGATGCATAAAGTTGAGTTGACTCGGACCGCTGAGGCGATTGGTTGAAGTGGCAGTGCACGTGGGATCAGCAAGTCAGAAGGTGCTGTACGTCACGAAGTACATAATGGCTAGTAATATTGATCACACGTGGGACACCACGCATTCGACAGGTGTTTGACGAAATGAACGACGAGTCTCCCTCTGAATGGTCTGCCTAGGAGAGACAAAGTTTTATGGGAAAGACGGACGCGAAGTGCTACGAAGGAATATGGAGGTGATCTATTGGGGAATCTGAAGATAGGAAAAGTCCTCAAACTTATGAATAGTACTAGAGAACGAATGCAGACAACATCAGCATCGAATAGTCCGAAAGGCGAAGGAGACCAGGACGTCAAAAGGACAAGACATGAGGCTGAAAGGAACACGTGAGCTGAAGCAATGCAGAGTATTGAGAGGCTGCCCACTGAATGCGAGTAGTGTACACCCAAGAAGCGCCAAGTGGGGCAAACCCTGTCTTAGCCAGGAGGCAAGTGTTGCATGATAAGTTCGTGGAGCAGTATTTTGGATTCCTCCTGTATGCCTCTGGTCAAGCACGCATGATCTTTCAAGGCGGCGATATTGACGAAATGCTTCCCATTCGTTCCCCACCAAGCCGGGTCTGGTGTGGGTGCCCTGTGGTTAATAACAACAATAACCGGCACGCCACCGTGTTTGTCCCATTTATTCTTCAAGTAATTGGCGGTAGCCTTGACTTGATTTGGCAAGTCCTGCGTGCAGATGATAGCGAGACTAATAGGAACACTTGGGAATTGGACTGGTGATTCAGCTGTCCCGTCGAAACCCGGAATGTCGTAGAGATTGACCGAGCGAGTTCCGTTCGGCCCCTCGACTTTGACATGATAGGAGTCAACCCGCTCGGTGCACCGGGAGGTACCATCGGACACCCCAGCAACGACTTTCCGCGCGATCAAGTTGACGACAGAGCTGACCCCACCATCAGTGTGCCCGAACACGAGCACGTTCGGTTCACTGGAACTTCCATTGGGCGCGTTTGGTGTACTGTCTTTGTGCGTACTCTGGGCCTCCGGAAGCGACGGCTATATGGATTGAGCAGGGCTTCAAGCAGTGACATTGTCACGAACCTTGCTCGAGCCACAACCCATGTTCCAGATTCTGGGGGCGTGAGGTAGCGAGTCTGGTTACCTGCTATTATGCGACTGGGATGTATTGCCGGGTAATGTGGTGGCTTTACCGAGCGAGGCGAATTCGAGGTTTAAGTATATGTTATCAAAAGGCTGTGGCACTGCGTACAGCGAGTTACTTACGATTGAAGCACGCCAGTTGGCAATTGCCAATGTGGCAGCCGAATATCGTGGCAGGGCTGCCAGTGTGTCTGTTAGTCATGGCAGCGCCAACATCTGAAAGCTGTAGCCGACTCACCTCGTAGCAGCGTGTTTCGTTTTTGGTATAGTTCAGGGAATTTCCTTTTTGGAGACGGTCTCCACCAATCAGAGGTCTCGAAAGAGTTGTCAAAGTGTGAACGTAAAGGGAATGTTTTGTAGATGAAGGAGCATGGTCACTGTGACCTCATGCCAATGAAAGACCAAAGATGATGATGGCGAAGGCATAGTAGTAACATACTCATCATCGACTGGGAGATTTTGTTCATTTTGTCGCGGTGTGAGTCTGTGAGAGCCGGCCATCCAAGTAATAGCCGACTCGGTTGCGAGGTAAACTAATTACACCATTTATTATAATTAGAAATTGATCAAAACAATATTAGTACCGACTTAGTTATGACAAGTAACCTCTTGAAACAAAGAGCATCATGATGCATGACGTCCGACTCGAATCCGACTTGTTAGCAGACAACAACTCGGAATGGACTTCAAGTTAGAATTGTATTCGACTACAGTCTACCGTTGCATTCCATGGCCGGCATGTAGGACATTAGTTATTATTATGTACATACACGGGATTACTTCGGGTCGCGAAGAAAGACATGTTCCGTCCGGCCTTCTTTCTCTAGTGGCAGACTTCAAGCCCTTCAAGGTGAACCGTTCTCATAGCCCCACCCTCGAATTACACCAACACGCTGAACGTGGATTATACTGACTTCACCGTGATGTATATTCACATCCGTGCTCAAGATTCGATCTCGTCTGTGCGATGTCTCCTTGCGAGACTGGGTCCAGCCAAGGTGCAGGGCAAGGTTGTCGTTCTCAAACGGTCCTACCATGATGAGTCTTTTGGTTTCCGAAGGGCCCGAGATTGCACCATGCCCGACTGTATGTCCTCCTTGCATTCCCTTTCTACCCTTTGTGTTGATGCAACCCCACAACTTTCCTGTCTAGACACTCCCGACCAGTTGACCAACAGAGCAACTAATGCTCCTCTTCTGCGTTACGCGGACGCCCTTCGCACACACGGTCATCGTGCTGCCTCCATTGATCCGCTCGACCTCCTGCGACGTGAACGCGTTGAAGCACTGGAGCCTAGACGGTACGGCCTCTCCGACCCGTCGGCGCAGTACAACGTCGATGGCGTTCTGTGGACCGGGGAAGATAACGCGAATGGCAAACAATGGACCCTCGACGAGATCACCACGTTTCTAAACGCCGTCTACGTAGGGCGTATTGCATACGAGTATATGCATCTCCCGAGCAAGACTGAACGGCTTTGGTTTGCCCATCTTCTCGAGTCCGAGACTGCAATTGTGATGCATGGCGCCGCCCCAGAGCACAGACGAAGGATACACAACCTACTTGCGCGCTCCGAAGTGCTCGATACCTTCTTGCAAACCAAGTTTCCGAACCTGAAGAGATATGGCTTGGAAGGGGGTGAATCAATGCTGCCTGCTCTCGACGCATTGTTCGGTGCTGCTGCGCGAGGTAGGCCTTCACTACTACGCGTTTGTCTGGAGTGTCGCTCATAGTAGAGTGTTTACACCTACGACCTCAGCCGACACGACCCACATTATCCTTGCTATGCCTCACCGCGGGCGGCTCAACCTACTTACTGGTCTGCTGGAGTACGACCCTGCTGCTCTTTTCCACAAAATCAAAGGCGGAGCAGAAGTACGGGTCGAAGATGAAGAGGTTTCTGGGGACGTACTTAGTCATTTAGGTGGGTATATGCGCGATGGAGAGTTTCAGAAGCTGACAATCCGACTGGTCTTTAAATAGTGGCTTCTCCGACATTAAATTACGATGGCAAAGATATTAAAATATCTCTTCTTCCGAACCCGTCACATCTCGGTGGGTGTCATGCCGCTAATCCCGTTCATATAATTCATCTATCTGCTCCGATCACCCACATCTCACTTCACTGCCTCTTGTGGTGCATGGACAATAGAGGCCGTAAACCCCGTTGCACTGGGCAAAGCTCGTGCCAAGCAATATACCCTGCTGAAAGCTCTCGAGAAGGGAGCAGACGGAGCAGAGGGATGCATGCTAGGAGACAAGGTGCGTTACTAACACTGATATGTGTTGAGGCATACTCATACCAAACGACCTTACGCTCGTGGTGAATAGGTGATGTGCGTACAACTTCATGGTGATGCAAGCTTTACGGGCCAGGGAGTGGTGATGGAGACGCTTGGCTTGAGTACGTGTCATCTGCCGGCCAGCACAGTTGTGCATTTTCTGATGCTGTATTGCTAGGCAATCTGCCTCATTATACAAGTGGAGGAAGCGTGCACATTGTCGTAAAGTACGTTTCTTGCTCTACGTGTCTTGTCCTCCGATTTTTCTGACTGCCACACAAATCATCAGTAACAAGTAAGCATGCGTTTCTTGTTCCATTTCTTTCTGATGGGTTGACTGTCTTGACCTTCTAGCATTGGTTATACTACACCCGCCTCCGCCGCCCGTTCTACAATGTATTGCTCCGATATTGCGAAGATGATCAACTGTCCCGTATTGCATGTGAACGGAGATTATCCCGAAGGTGACTGTCCTTCTCCCCTTCTTCTGATTTTATTGGCATGCACGAAAATCAGTGGAAGCTTGTGCTCAATCTCCTGTCCCACCATAACCGAAGTTCGGAACTTGCAATTGGTCAGAGCTAATGGTATCCCTTTATAGATGTCGTCCGTGCCGTCGAGATTGCATTCAAGTATCGGAATTACTTCAGAAAGGATATCGTAATAGATCTAATCGTGTATCGCCGTTGGTACGTGCATCTCTGTTCCCCATTTCGATCAACGCTATTGTGGGACCATGATTAACATTCTCTTCAGGGGCCACAACGAATTGGACGAACCTGCGTTCACACAGCCACTCATGTACCAGAAGATCCGGTCAAGACGGAGTGTCCCTGAGTTGTATGAGGACAAGCTTGTGGTCTGTCATTTTTCTCATTACATGTCTTCTTTCCTTCGCCATACGAGTGATGATCCGACGTATTTTGATTGATCACTGATACTACGTCCAATTACAGTCTGACGGAACCCTCTCGCGAGATTCTGCTTCCTCGATCCGTACTTCCTACAAAGCTACTCTCAACGATGCTCTCGCAGCCTCAGCAACCCATGTTCCTCCCCTCGTCAAATTCGACGGCCAATGGAGCACTTCGGCGATAGCTGGGACAGAAGTAGAAATGGTATGGCCGGGCTCCAAGGAAGCCCAGACGTTCGATACGGGTGTGTCCGCTGAGGTGTTGAGGAAGGCAGGGAAGGACAGCGTTGAGGTGCCTGAGGGGTTCGTAAGTATTGTCTCGATGTCCAGTCTCTTGTGTGGGCGTACGAGAGCTGATCTCTGTGCAGGAAATCCATCCTCGTTTACAGAGGCACGTCAAGAGCCGGCTGGCAAGTTTGGAGAGTGGAGAGGGTATCGATTGGGCCACCGCAGAAGTAAGTCGCACGTTACACCAGCTCTTTCCCCCGGTCCAGTGAACGGGGCTCATGGAAATTGCCTCATAGGCAATGGCGTTCGGTTCGCTCATGCTCGATGGTTGCGACATTCGCATTGCCGGACAAGACGTAGGCAGAGGAACGTTTAGTCATCGGTGCGTTGAAGCTCTCACCGATCACACTCTTCGCCTCACCTCTGATGACGCTTGCACGCAGCCATGCGATGCTTGTCGACCAGAAGACGGAAGGCGTGGTAGTTCCGCTGAACCATGCACTTTCTGGAGCAGTTGGGAAGCTCGAACTGGCGAACAGTGCGTAGTCTCTCACCAGTGCTGAAAGTGAGGTATTGATGGTACATTCGTTGTCTCAAGGTTCATTGAGCGAGATGGCAGTTCTTGGGGTGAGATCTCGAGATCTCCGTGAGGGGTCGTCGTGGTCGTTTCTGACGTACGCATAGTTTGAGTATGGGGCGTCCTGGGAGAGACCCGATCTCCTGCCCATTTGGGAGGCACAGGTATTGTGGTCTTCTTCCCGTTGCATCTTGCGTTGGATGACTGATAAGTGAGCATCGTAGTTCGGAGACTTCTTTAACGGCGCTCAGGTCATCATCGATACTTTTATTGCAAGTGCTGAAAGTGAGTAACTACTCTTTTCTCAGATGACCGTTGGAAACAAACGGAGCGCGCCTGCTACCCAGCGAAATGGCTTAAGCAGAGTGGCATCGTTCTCTTGCTTCCTCATGGCCTGGATGGCGCCGGACCCGAACACTCTTCTAGTCGTATCGAGAGGATGTTGCAGGTCGGGGAGCCGCGTCACATTTATCTGGTTCTGCTACTCATCATTGCGCCATTAGCTTACGAATGATCCCTTCACGCCACAGTCAAACGTGAATGTTAACATGCATGTCGTATTCCCGACCACTCCAGGGCAATATTTCCACCTTCTGCGACGGCAGATCAAGAGGAACTACCGCAAGCCGCTGGTCGTGGCAGCACCCAAAGGTCTCCTCCGCCTAGCGGTATGTTGACGGTGTCTTCCAAGCCATTATGAATCCACTAACAACCATCTTCGTCCTTCCCAGGCTGCGTCCTGCAAGCTTTCGGAGATGCTCCCTGGCACTCGGTTCCAGCCTGTGCTCCCCGATGCTCACCAGCCGACAAATAAGATCGAGCGCATCGCCTTGGTCAGCGGAAAGATATTCTACGACCTCGCCAAGGAACGCGCCGCACGCGGACTGGAAGACCGCATAGCGCTCATCCGCATCGAAGAGCTCGCGCCTTTCCCGTTCGCGTACCTGGCGGACGTCCTGAAGCCCTACACTACCTCGGGCGCTGCTCCAGCGTGGCTATGGGTGCAGGAGGAGCCGAGAAACCAGGGCGCGTGGGGACACGTGAAGGACCGGCTGGGAGCTGTTTTGGGTGGGCTGGGGTGCAGGGCGAGGTGAGGTATATCGGCCGGCGTGAGGATGCGGTGCCTGCGACGGGGACTGGCAAGGTTTATCAGGCGCAGCAGAGGGCGATCGTCGAGGGTCCTTTTGAGGGACTGTAGGATGATCGATACACATCTTCCATATTGGTATGCTGTGAAGTGCGCTCTCAAATTTTCTGTGCAAGGTGGGCGTATTACATAGAACTGGCTGAGTGACGAAGGAGGTCGGTCGTAGGAGCACAATGTATGTTTATCGTCGAAATTTACATCCTGCGTCAATGCTGTGTTGTAAGGCCTCGGTAAATTCTGTAAAAGGACTGCACGCGGAGAATCCTGAGATCGCGTCGGCTACCAAAAGAGATCACACAATGAGCCTTCTCGCAAGCTGCTGCATACAGTAATCCACCAGCACTTGAACCACGAAAACGTATGTGCCTCGCATTCCACAACGACGCAAAATTATTTAATTGGATCAGACTTATTATATGCATCGAGATTCCGTTGATGTTCATGATGCATAAGGTTAATGAGACGCATAGGTAAACAATAATACATCCTCAAGGCTTTCGCCCATAGAAGATCTTCAGCATGGCGTAAGAACCTTCGATCGAGTCCCACTCTTCCTCTGTCTCATCTAAAGCCTTGTCAAACTCCTCTGCCGTTGAAAAGTACCCCAACCCCCCCGCTCTCATAGTCGCATCCCGCATCCCCCTCCATGCACCAATCGTAACGTCTCTTCCCAGAACTCCGTCCGGGCCCGCCCATTTGCCCAGTTTGATGATGACGTCCTCCGATTTCACATCGACGAAACCCGCACTTTTCAGTATGTCTGCAACATAGACACCACAGCGCCAAAGCATCCCCTTCTTTCCGAGAAGATCGTCGATGAACAACGAGTGCGTAGCCGTTTTGGGTCCGGAGACCCATTCGGGACCGGTCTCAATGAGCTGTGCATATCCGCCCGGTGCGAGCACCCGGTATATTTCCTTGGCGACTTGAATCCACTGCTCCCTCGTGTATCCGCATATGAGGAGGCGTTGATGGACTAGTGCGAACTTTGAGTCCCAGTAGCGGGGAAGACTGGTCGCAGAACAGACAGATAGATGAACGTTTGCCGAGAGTGCGGAATAGCTCGGGAATAGTCGTGACTCGATATCAACACCGTAGGTTTGGATCGATTCGGGAAGTTGCGAACGGACATCGCATAGCCATGCACCTGGAGACATTTAATCAGATCGACACAAAAGATGATATTCTTGGACAATTAATGACCTGCGCCAGTCCCGATATCCAGGATTTCGTCCTTCTCAGATAACGTCACGGGGGGGGAAATCAAACGACCGGAGCAAAGCCTGGTATACAGTTGATGCTGTTCCAAGAGTCTGATTATAGTTGAGTAGAAGATGTGGACGATGGAAGAAGAAGATTACCTCTGGCGTTCCTCTTCGTCTGAAGGGAGCAGATAGAAAGACCCCGAGTGTGAATGCGCAGTGCGTTCAACTGCAGTCTGTGTAGACGTCAGGCTCATCTTCACAGAGACAAGAAATAGCTGAGGAGCGACCCTACGAAATGGTACTTCTTAAAGTCTGGTTCTTAAAGTCTGGTGGCAGCTGGCGGTGCTCTTCATAGCCAAACCGGATACGAATGGTTTTGCGTCCCGATCGTGGGTGAACTTCAACGAGTACGACATCGTCAGAGCATGGATAACGCCGAATTAGATTCCTGTGATGCCTTATAAGTCTGGCATGAGAAATGGAAGGGGCAATCGAAAAACAACAAAGCTTCCGCCCACTGATCTGCAGCACACCAGAATGGTGCCCCGTATAGTTAGTCTGTAAATCCGTCGCTCGGAGCTCACGATTTGGGCAGTCCTTCATGCAGTCAGCCAATCGGATACCCTCGCTACAGGTGAACGTCACATGCAGGTTAAACGTTCATTTCGACGGTTTGCAGATCGGGCAAGTGAGAAACTGATTCAATGATTCTATTCCAGCTAAATCCAAAACGTTAGACTGCGTTTAACACACCATGTGTTCGGCTTAAGCTTCAAATAACATCAATTACTTGTGGTGCCAAACAAACAATGATCTGGGCAGTGGGCACTGCCAAAGTTCAAACGCGTGCACCAAGTGCTCTCAGCCTCGAATCGAGCTGGGACCACTGTATGTACTTATGCTATCTGCCGCGTTGGTCTCTGCTCACAGTCAGGTCTCGTGGTGCTCATGCAGGAAAGCACGCACGCATATTTAAGTTCCTCCTGCAATTCCAACAGGTAGATATCTTGTTCGTTCGGTGCAACCCTCGAGAAACTGAAATATAACACTGTGAGTCAGTGGTGTTTCTTGGCAAGCAGGAGGGCAGTCGATCATCCATACAGCAGTGTCGGCCCGGGGTGCATTCAACTTGCGTTTTCTCTCTCACTGGAGTGACATGCTTGGCAATGCCCGGTCTTCCATCCCGAGGTCATGGTCCGACGAATCGTTCGTGTACCGATCCCTGTGATCCCAGCAATCTTGCTGGGTCTAAGATAAGCTGACCATGTAACTATCTGCTCCTTTGCTGCACGGGGGGTATGGCATTGGTACTGAGCGGGTCCTCTCGATTTGGGAAAGCCTTGTTTGTGCCAGTAAACTACACTGTAATTCGGCCCAAAGGTCCCACTTAGCTTTACATAACATGCGATGTGCGTGTTCCCAACACCCCAGCGCAGTACTTCCACCTCCGAGGCAGGTCAAGAGGAACCACCGCAAGCCGCTTGTCGTAGTAGCACCCAATGATCTCCGCCTAGCGGTATGTTGACGTTGTCTTCCAGGCCATTATGGATCCACTGGCAACCGTCTTCGTCTTTCCTAGGCTTCTTCTGCAAGCTTTCCGAGATGCTCCCCGAGGCTCCCCAGCCCAACAAATAAGATCGAGCGTATCGCCTTGGTCAGCGGAAAGATATTCTACGACCTCGCCAAAGAACGCGCCGCACGCGGACTGGAAGACCGCATAGCGCTCATCCGCATCGAAGAGCTCGCGCCTTTCCCGTTCACGTACCTGGCAGACATCTTGAAGCCCTAGCACCACCTCGAGCACTGCTTCAGTGTGGCTGTGGATGCAGAAGGAGCGAGAAACGAGGCGCGTGGAGACACGTGAGGACATCTGGAGCTGTTGAGTGGCTGTGGTGCAGGCGAGTGAGGTATATCGGTCTGCGTGAGGATGCGGTGCCTGCGACGGGGACTGGCAAGATTATTAGGCGCAGCAGAGGGCGATCGTCGAGGGTCCTTTTGAGGGATGTAGCATGGTCGGTGTATAACTTCCGTATTGGTATGGTGTGAAGCAGACCATCGAATTTTCTGTACAAGGTGAGTATCGAAACTGAATGAGTGATGAAGGATCGAGGTCAGTTGTAGGAGCACAATATACAGAATGTTTATCGTCAAAATTTACCTCCATACTGTGTTGTAAGGGATTGCACGCGGAGAATCCTGAGATCGCGTCGGCTATACCAAAAGAGATCACGCAATGAGCCTTCTCGCAGCGCTGCATGATACACCAGCTGAGCTTGAACCACGAAAACGTATGTGCCTCGCATTCCACAACGACGCAAAATTAAATAATTAGATGAGATTTATTATATGACATCGAGAGATTCCGTTGATGGTTCATGATGCATAAGGTTAATGAGACGCATAGGTAAACAATAATACATCCTCAAGGCTTTCGCCCATAGAAGATTTCAGTGTGGTGTAAGAACCTTCGACCGAGTCCCACTCTTCCTCTATCTCATCTAGAGCCTTGTCAAACTCCTCGGCCGTTGAAAAGTACCCCAACCCCCCCGCTCTCATAGTAGCATCCCGCATCCCCCTCCATGCACCCATCGTAACATCTCTTCCCAGAACTCCGTCCTGGCCCGCCCATTTGCCTAATTTCATGACGACCTCCTCCGATTTCACATCGACGAAACCCGCATTTTTCAGGATATCTGCAATATAGACGCCACAGCGCCAGAGCATCCCCTTCTTTCCGAGAAGATCATCGATGAACAACGAGTGCGTAGCCGTTTTGGGTCCAGAGACCCATTCGGGGCCGATCTCGATGAGCTGTGCATATCCGCCCGTGCGAGCACGCGGTACATTTCCTTGGCCACTTGAATCCATTGCTCCCTGGTGTATCCGCATATAAGGAGACGTTGATGGACTAGTGCGAACTTTGAGTCCCAGTAACGGGGAAGACTGGTCGCCGAACAGACAGATAGATGAACATTCGCCGAGAGAGTGGAATAGCTCGGAATAGTCGTGACTCGATATCAACACCGTAGGCTTGGATCGACTCGGGAAGTTGTCGAACGGACATCACATAGCCATGCACCTGGAGACATTTAATCAGATCGACACAAAAGATGATATTCTTGGACAATTAATGACCTGCGCCAGTCCCGATATCTAGGATTTCATCCTTCCCAGATAACGTTACGGGGGGGAATATCAAACGACCGGAGAAAAGCCTGGTATACTAGTTGGTGCTGTTCCAAGAGTCTGATTGTAGTTGAGTAGAAGATGCGAGCGATGGAAGAAGAAGAATACCTCTGGCGTTCCTCTTCGTCTGAAGGGAGCAGATAGAGAGACCCCGAGTATGAATGCGCTGTGCGTTCAACTGCAGTCTGTGTAGACGTCAGACTCATCTTCACGAAGACAAGGAATAAGGGAGGGGTGGCCCGACGAAATGCTACTTCTTAAGTCTGGTGGCAGCTGGCGGTGCTCTTCATAGCCAACCGGTACGGATGATTTTTACGTCCCGATCGATGGGTGCATCGGTGAATTTCAACATTGTCAGAGCATCCCCAGACAAGGCGGTGCTAGATCAGATTCCTGTGGTGCCTTATCCGTCTGACATGCAAAATGGAACTAGAACAAAACAAAAAAACAAAGCTTCCGCCCGGTGAGAAATGATTCCATTCCAACTAAATTCAAAACGTTAGACTGCCTTCAAGTGCTCCACTCTGTTGGCTTGAGTTTCAATGTACATCGGTTACTTGTGGTGCCAACCAAACAATGATTTGGGCACTGCCAAAGTTCAAAAACGCGCACCAAGTGCTCTCAGCCTCGAGTCGAGGTGGAATCACCATCTGTACTTATGCTATCTGGCGGCATTGGTCTCTGACTCACAGTCACGTCTCGCGGTGTTCATGAAGGAAAGCACGCACATATCTTTATGTAAGTTCCTGCTGCACTTCCAATAGGTAGATGAAAGAATAATACGAATGCGCGTGCTACACAAAGTAGCTAGACTACGCATAGGTGAGCAAAAAGGATAGAACAAGTGTACAGTGGAAAGTATCTCACCTCAATCGCGCGCACGGAAGGCAAAAAAACAACCTGAGGTGATCAAATCTATGATTATGTAAGTGACAGAGCTGAGATTCATCATTTCATTATGCACTCAACGCAATGTTTCGTGCCATAGCACAACTTCAATTTTTGGCCTGAGCTCGAGATCTGGCCCCACTCTTCAGCGTTTTATCAAACGTTTCAGTGGACTTGACGATCCCATACCACCTGCCTTCATCACCGACCCTTCATGCCTCGAAACAGCGATAGACTCGTCCCTGGCCTTTTGACCGAGTTGTCCCACCCACCCTGCTATGTTAACGGTCACCTTTTCTGTATGATTCTCCACAAAGACAGCGGCAGCCATGAGTTCCGGGATATGTTCGCATTTATTCCTGCTTTTTCCTCCGGTCTGGAAATTGCCTCTATAGGTAATGGCATTCGGTTCTCATGCTCGATGGCTGCGACATTCACATCGCTGGACAAGACGTAGGCAGAGGAACGTATAGTCATCGGGGCATTGAGGCTCTCACCGATTCCACTCATCACGATCATCTCACCTCTGATGACGCTTGCATGCAGTCACGCGATGCTTGTCGACCAGAAGACGGAAGCGTGGTAGCTTAGTTGGTATTGATGGTACATTTATTCTCTCTTAAGGTTCATCGAGCGAGATGGAAATTCTTAGGGTGAAATCTCGAGATCCCCTTGAGGGTCGTCGTAGTCATTTCTGACGTACGCATAATCCCAGGAGAGGCCCGATCTCCTGCCCATTTGGGAGGCACAGGTATTGTTGTCTTCTTCCCCTTGCTTTGCGTGTTGGATGACTGATAGGTGAGAGTCATAGTTCGGAGACTTCTCTAACGGCGCTCAGGTCATCATCGATAATTTTATTGCGAGTGCTGAAAGCGAATGACTAGCTTCTCTCAGATGACCGTTGGAAACAAACGGGGCGTTTGTGATACCCAGAGAAATGGACGTTGCAAATTGGGGAACTGCGTCACATTTATCCGGTTTGATCATTGCACCATTAGCTTACGAATGATCCCTTCACGCCACAGTCAAACGTGAATGTTAACATGCATGTCGTGTTCCCTAACCAACCAGCGCAGTACTTCCACCTCCGATGGTAGATCAAGAGGAACAACCGCAAGCCGCTAGTCGTAGCAGCACCCAAAGATCTCCTCCTGCCTAGCGGTATGTTGACGTTGTGTCTTCCAGGCCAGTATGGATCCACCGACAACCGTCTTCGTCCTTCCTAGGCTTCTTCCTACAAGCTTCCGAGATGCTCTCCGATGCTCCCCGATGCTCCCCAGCCGATAAATACGATCGGGCGTATCGCCTTGGTCAGTGGAAAGATATTATATGACCTCGCCAAGGAATGCGCCGCATGAAAACTGGAAGACCGAATGGCGCTCATCCGTATCGAAGAGCTCGCGCCTTTCCAGTTCACGTACCTGGCGGACATCTTGAAGTCCTACACTACCTCGAGCGCTGCTCCAGCGTGGCTGTGGGTGCAGGAAGAGCCGAGAAACCAGGGCGCGTGGGGACACGTGAAGAACTAGCTGGGAGCTGTTTTGACTGGGCTGGGCGTGCAGGGCGAGGTGAGGTATATCGGTCGGTGTGATGATGCGGTCCCTGCGACGGGGACTGGCAAGTTTTATCAGGCGCAGCAGAGGGCGATCGTCGAGCGTCCTTTTGAGGGAGTGTAGGATGGTCGATTCACATCTTCCATATCGGTATGCTATCAAATTTCAAAATGGATGTATCAAAACTGATTGATTGATTCGGATTCGGCCTCCAGAGAGTTTTCGGGCTGGATTTTCTCCTAGCGGAGCTATCGGCGACCAGTCACGCCGGTCACACTTGGCCCAAGGCAGAGCCGAGCTCGAGCTGATGACGCACCTGCTCCAGTTTTCGGGATAGTGCATCAATTATCCGCTCCTCCGAAGGAGGTCGGTCGTAGGAGCATTATGTATGTTTATCGTCGAAATTTACATCCTGTGTCTGTGTTGTAAATTCTGTAAAAGCATTGACACACGGAGAATCCAATGATGTTCATGATGCATGAAGTTAATAACGATGCATGGGTAAACAACAATACATCCTCAAGGCTTTCGTCCATAGAAGACCTTCAGTGTGGTATAAGAACCTTCGACCGAATCCCACTCTTCCTCTATCTCATCTAAAGCCTTGTCAAACTCCTCGGCCGTTGAAAAGTATCCCAACCCCCCTGCTCTCATAGTTGCGTCCCTCATCCCCCTCCATGCACCAATCGTAACGTCTCTTCCCAGAACTCCGTCCTGGCCCGCCCATTTGCCTAATTTCATGACAACATCCTCCGATTTCACATCGACGAAACCCGCATTTTTCAGGATATCTGCAATATAGACACCACAGCGGAAGAGCATTCCCTTCCTTCCGAGAAGATCGTCGATGAACAACGAGTGCGTAGCCGTTTTGGGTCCGGAGACCCATTCGGGACCGATCTCGATGAGCTGTGCATATCCGCCCGGTGCGAGCACCCGGTACATTTCCTTGGCTACTTGAATCCATTGCTCTCCTCGGTGTATCCGCATATGAGGAGACGTTGATGGACTAGTGCGAACTTTGAGTTCCAGTAATGGGGAAGACTGGTCGCAGAACAGACAGATAGATGAACGTTCGCCGAGAGAGCCGAATAGCTTGGGAATAGTCGTGGCTCAATATCAACACCGTAGGCTTGGATCGACTCGGGAAGTTGCGAACGGACATCACACAGCCATGCACCTGGAGACATTTGATCAGATCGACACAAAAGATGATATTCTTGGACAATTAATTACCTGCGCCAGTCCCGATGTCTAGGATTTCCTCCTTCCCAGCAAAGGTCACAGGGAGGAAAATCAGCGACCCGAGAAAAGCCTGGTATACAGTTGATGCTGTTCCAAGAGTCTGATTATAAGTTGAGTAGAAGATACAAACGAGGGAAGAAGAACAATACCTCTGGCGTTCCTCTTCGTCTGAAGGGAGCAGATAGAGAGACCCCGAGTATGAATGTGCTGTGCGTTCAGCTGCACTCTGTGTCACGGTAGATGTCAGGCTCATCTTCACAAAGACAAGAAATAAAGAAAGCAACCTACGAAATGCTACTTCTTAAATCTGGTGGCAGCTGACGGTGCTCTCCATAGCCAAACCGGTACGGATGATCTTTGCGTCCGGATCGCGAGACATCGTGGGTGAACTTCAAAGAGAACGACACCGCTAGAACATCCCTACACGAGGTGGCGCTGCACGAGATGCTTGTGGTCGCTTATCCGTCTGACATGAGAAATGGACAGAGACCGAAAAAAAAAAAAGCTTCCGACCGGTGAGAAGTGATTTCTACAGTACAGTATTCAGTATGACAGCTGACAGGACCAAGGCCCTTTATGTAAGTCCAAACACCGCGTATCCAATCTAAATGAAGGCAGTGACGGAGCTGAGATTCATGTCATTACGTACTCGACGAAGGCTTCCTGCCATAGCACAACTTCAACTTCCGGTACGAGCCCTCGGTCCGGTCCCACTCTTCAGCGACCTCATCCATCTTTCTGTCAAACTCTTTGCCGGACCTGACGTATCCCATCCCACCCGCCTTCATCACTGGCCCTTTCATGCCTCTCAATGCACCGATAGACGCGTCCCTTGCTTCTTGACCGAGTTTTCCCGCCCACTCTCCTATGTTGACGGTCACCTCTTCTGTATGAATGTCCACAAAACCAGCGGCGGCCATGTGCTCCGGGATGTGATCGCAGCATTGGAGATCGAGGCCCTTAGTTTCAAGGAAGTTGTTGAGGAATTCTACATGCACCGCTGTTTTTGGTCCAGAAAACCATTTGGAGTCGATTTCGACAAATTGTGCATACCCGCCCTCCTTAAGGACGCGGTAAATCTCGCGGATACCCCTCTTCCATCCATCTTTGGTCAACGCTAAGATAAGGAGCCGTTGGTTCACGAGTGTGAATTTGGAAGTCCAGTACGATGGAAGTTTGGTTGCAGAGCCGACGGAGAAGTGGGTATTGGGAGAAGAGGTCGAGTAAGCAGGGAAAAGCTTCGCTTCAATGTCTATTCCGTAGAACTGCACAGATTCCGGCAGTTGAGACCGGACAGTCAGCCAGCCAGGTTGCTGAGGACACATCATTGAGTGCATTGAAAGGACACAAGCGAAAGGGCTTAATACCTGATCCAGTACCGATGTCAAGAACCTCTGCGGTGGGAGAGAATGCAATAGTGGGGAACACGATGCGTCCGCCAAACAGTGTCTTATATAGTTGATGCTGGCGAGCGAGTCTGTCCGAATGTCTGAATATGATTTATACATCCGAGGAAGAAACAACATACCTGTCTTTCTCGTCGTCATCAGAGGGTAGGAGATATAGAGCTCCTGGATAGGAGTGCGTCGCTCTGTATGTCTGAACTACTTCTGGTGGTGGACATGTTCGAGCTGACGACGGCTCCCGTAGGACTAGCATTTAATAGTGTGCGATCGGCAATACAGACATCCTACCCGCAGCCATGGATCCGCGGGGGAACCAATGGGGGACAAAACGGGGAGAAATGTCAATCCGGCTTTTTGGGTTCCGGGGCAACGATAATAATCGTGGCAGTGTCCGAGTCTGGATCATAAGTTGAGCGCGAAAGGGACACGGTGTCGGTAGTTTTGTCTAAACGAGTATCTATGGAGCACGATTAATTGGACTTCACTGACAATTGTAGATTGTTTCCTCGATCGGAAGGCAGTCCGTCCTTAACATGCCGGCGGGGGGGATATTGTCGAGCGATACATCACCAAGACATGTTGTCCAGCGACAAACAGCACGGGGCAGGACTTTCTGTTGAGTTACCTGCCGTTAGATTGGGAGAACGTTTGGTTCCTTTCAACAAACTCGTGTGTACATTGTACAAACGATCATTTTTTCAAAACCATGGGATCTCGACCAGGACCTCTGGCACTCTGACCCTGCAACTCCCCTGTCGCATTCCTCCCAGTAAGTTACAACCGCAACGATATGGATCTTTATTAACAAGTTGTGCATAGGTGCATATTATAGGTACCGGGATTTGTTCATGGCAATGAAGGCTTCACGCCATAGCACAGCTTTAATCGTCGGTACGAGCCCTCGGTCCGGTCCCACTCTTCAGCAATCTCGTCCATCTTTCTATCAAACTCTTCACCCGACGTGACGTATCCCATACCGCCTGCCTTCATTACCGGTCCTTTCATGCCTCTCATCGCCCCAATAGAGGCGTCCCTGGCCTCTCTACCGAGTTGTCCCGCCCACTCTCCAACCTTCATGAATACCTCTTCCGTATGAATGTCCACAAAACCAGCGGCAGCCATTAGTTCCGGGATACGATCGCAGCACTGGATATCGAGGCCCTTGGCTCCAAGGAAGCTGCTCAGGAACTTTGCGTGCGCCGCCGTTTTCGAACCTGAAACTCCTCTGGAGTCGATTTCGACAAATTGTGCATATCCACCTTCCTTGAGGACGCGGTGAATTTCCTGTATACACTCCTTCCATTCGTCCTTGGTCAATGCCAAAATAAGGAGTCGTTGGTTGACTAATGTAAATTTGGAAGTCCAGTACCAGGGAAGTTTGGTCGCAGAGCCGATGGAGAAGTGGGTATTGGGAGGAGAAATCGAGTAAGCAGGGAAAAGCTTCGCTTCAATGTCTATTCCGTAGAACTGGACGGATTCCGGCAGTTGAGACCGACAGTCGGTCAACCAAGTTGCTGATGAAGTACGTTATCGAACGTAAATGGAAAGACGGAAAAGAAACGGCTGAATACCTGATCCCGTACCGACGTCAAGAACCGCTGAGTTCGGGGGAAATGAAATGGTGGGAAACACAATGCGCCCACCAAACAGTGTCTTGTATAGCTGATACTGGCGTGCGAGTCTGTCTGAATATTTGAATACGGTTATACTCAGAGGAAGAAGTTAGTGTACCTTTCCTTCTCGTCGTTATCGGAGGGTAGAAGGTAGAGAGCTCCTGGATAGGAGTGTGTTGTTCTGTATGTCTCTGTGGTGGAGACTGTAGGGTTCAGGAACGACCCACGCAGAAATAGCGTTTTATCATGAACCGTTGGAGGCAAAGGAGGCCATACAAGAAGTGTAGACGTCAGGCTCATCTTCCCGAAGATAAGAAATAAAATAATAGCGACACTACGAAATGCTACCTTTTAAGTCTGGTTGCAACTGGTGGTGCTCTTCATAGCCAAACCGGGACGGTTGATTTTGCGTCCCGACCGCGAGACATCACGGGTGAACTCCAACGAGTATGACACCCAGACGAGGCTGCGCGGACCCGATTCCTACGGTGGCTTATCCTTGACATGAGAAATGGACAGCCACCAAAAAAACAAAGCGCCCGTCCAGTGAGAAATGATTCTATGACAGTGTTCGGAGGCCCTTTAAGTCCAAGCACTGCGTACCGTGATTAAGGCAGTGACGGAGCTGAGATTCATTTCATTACGTACTCAACGAAGGCTTGGAAGTTCATGCCATAGCACAACTTCAATTTCCGGTACGAGCGCTCGGCCCGGTCCACTCCTCAGCGACTCGTTCATCTTTCTATCAAAACTTTCAGCGGACTTAACGTATCCCGTACCACGCACCCTCATCACCGACCCTTTCATGCCGCTCAATGCACCGATAGACGCGTCCCTGGCCTCTTGACCGAGTTGTCCCACCCACTCTCCTATGTTGACGGTCGCCTCTTCTGTATGCATGTCCAATGTCCACAAAACCAGCGGCCCGGATATGATTTCAGAACTGATATCGAGGCCCTTGGGTTTTAGGAAGTCGCTCAGGAACTTTACGTGCGCAGCCGTTGTCAGATCTGAAACCGCCTGGCGTCGATCTCGACAGATTGTGCATATCCGCCTTCCGTGAGGATGCGGTAATTGTTGTGGATGCTATCCCTCCATTCGTCCTTGGTCAACGCTAAGTTAAGGAGCCGTTGGTTCACGAGTATGAATTTAGACGTCCAGTACATTGGAAGTTTGGTCGCAGATCCAATAGAGAAGTAAATGAGTAATCGGGGAAAGCTCCAGTTCAATGTTTATCCCGTAGAATTAGACGGCCCCGGCAGTTGAGATCGACAGTCACCCGCCCAAGTTGCTAATGAGATACGTGGTTGAGCGCAAATTGAGTGCATTGAAAAAATGGAGGCGAAATCGCTGAATACCTGATAGGAGTATCCGTAGGACCACCGACAGGGCATTGCCGAGGGATACCTTCGCAAAAACCTGTGGTTCAGTAACCAACCCATCTACGTGACAGGTCATTCTGTTGACGTCTCACTGCGTAGGCGATGGTCACCAGACCATATGGTGGCTACAGATAGCTTAACAGCTCTTGATCCGAAACGGAAACTGATGGAACGTTCCTCAGTCCGTCGTGCTCTGAAGGTTGTGTGTGGGAAGGCGTAAGCTGCTGATGGGAGGAACCTTTATTGGTGACCGGAGCAGCTGCTCAGTGGAAGGCGGGAGGAAACGGCGTTATATTGCCCAATCGGAGGTTGTATTTTAGTTTCTTGACGAATTGTAATCATAAATTGCCGAGGGAGACGCTAGGTCGTCCAATACCTGCAGCCCAAACCCCATTGACCCGAAGTTTACTTAGGGTTTCTGCGCAGGCAAGGAATCGGAATTTCCGTCGTGGTTGTAGGAGAGTAGACACGCCGGGAGAAACTTCCACCGGATCGAGGTCGCGGCTAGCATTCACAAGTGAGCCAACGCAACGCGTAACGCTCATTACATCACTGTGACGCTGAGACTGGCTCATAAACGAATGAATAATCAGCCGATGGACAGAGCGAGAAGGCATACTATTCGTCCACTGGGATCCCACCGAGTGCTCGCCGAGATTGCGTGTTGAGACGATCTGCAGTAGGTTCTAGATGTTGGAACTTGGGAGTCTCCCCAGGATTCCTTCAACAATCTCCCGACTGGCGACCCTGGTGCCATATACAGCATTGGAGGTCCTTGTTGCACCGGATAGTACAAGTGGCTCGCTGTGCCTCCAACCAGTGGTTACGCTGGGACGCGGAATGCAGGGTATGTCGCATCTGTTGTTCTTGTTGCTTACAGATGACCTTCAGACGCACGAAGCACGTGATAATCAGTATTTACAGACCTCATGAAGCCTCGTTTACTGACATGTTCGTTTTACGAGCAGCCACTGGCTTGGCAGCGTCTCCCTTTACTTGAAACGCGATATGAGTAACTAAGAGTATTCCATGATAGTTCCATACCTTCCGGAGTGTGCGAGTCGGAATGTAGGGCGACAATGGTAAACCGTGCTTTGTCAGTGGTTATTTCGGTAGTCGCAGTCCAGTCGCAGTCCAGGTAGATGAAAAGTTCGGGATCGTTGATATTATGTTGGCCTCCCTCGCAGTTTAACAAGCTTTCATGCAACGACGCTTGGACAACACACTGGAACGCTTGGACACCTGTAGTCACCATTGTGAGCATTGGCCACCCATGAGCTTTATCCGATTCCCGCGTCAAGACTCGGAAGGTAACATATGCCATGGAATTGTATTCAAAAGGTCCGTGGCAGGCCAGATCTAAATTCAAGGACAACAAAATCCGAAGGAGAATTAGCCAGCACAGATGGCGACAGTACCCCCGAGGGATGATCGATGATCGATCAATTGTGAAGAGTTCATCAGTTCTGAGATCCAAGTGTGGTTTGTTTGGCAAAACTTCACAAACAAACAAATACATTCTCGGTCAGCATCAACCTAGTCTCCCCTAGACATACCAAAGAGTCGAAGTAAGATAGTCGTTACTTCTCCACTAGCATCAACCATATGTTCCGATAATGTTCGGACAATTATGCAACCTCTCAAAGAGCCCATAGCAATGGATAATACTATCATCGCCGAGATATGTGAAGGAAAGTGTTACCCATCACCCGTGGCGTCGCAGCGCAACTGCATGGAATCAAGCACCAGACATCGAACGGTCATGGCCATCTGCACCGTGGAATTACTTCGGAACCTACGGATGTTAGGTCCCAGAGATAGTTTGTTCTCTACAGTGAAAAGCGATCTCAAAGACCTATAGAGGGGCCGAAAACCTTTGCCTCAAGTGCATCCTCCCACCACCACGGTAGAAACGCCTCCAGAATTTCTTGCAAACGGGGAGATATTGATCCGTAGGGACGGTCAGCAACCTCGTCCCGGGTACTACTTGATCACTGACACGAGTAACCCTTGTTGTCGGTCACGCAATCGGGCAGAACATTATCAGGTTGTGTACGTATTCGTATGTAAGGTGGTACAGTAATCCTAGTGAAGAAATGGAACAACTGAAGCGCGTGGGCGGAAATTTCTTCTATAGGCACTGACATTCCCCCCATTCATGCTCAACAGCTGCGATATTCGGATTGCAGAACAAGACGTAGGCAGAGGAACATTCAGCCAATGGTGCGCTCTCGTTACTTCGTGCTTACTTTGATCTCACCGATCCCACTCCTGTTACCTGACCTATTACGATGGTTGCATACAGTCATGCGATGCTCGTTGACCAGAAGACGGACGGTATTTCACTGAACCATGGTGCACTTGGCCAGATGGAAAGCTCAAACTCGCGAACAGTGTGCAACCTCTCGCCAGTGCTAAAATGAGGAATTGACTGGGCATTTATTATCTCCAGCTTCACTCAGGACGATGGCTGTTCCTAGGCGAAATCTCCTTGAGAGGGGTATTAATCGTTTCTGATGATATGGACAGCTTGAGTGTAGTGTGGGGCGTCCTGGGAGAAACCCATTCCATTGGGCACTGGCACAGTACTGTCGTCTTCTTTTCTTTCGGCTGCTCCTTGCGTTGAACGACCCATAAGTAGTACTCATAATTCACAGACTTCTTCAACGGCGCTCGGGTCATTATTGCCACTTGCTTCGCATGGCGCCGGACCTGAAGATTGTTCCTCCAATCGCATCGAGAGGATGCTACGTGTCAGAATCGCGTCAGATTTAATTTTACTACTCATCATTGCGCCATTACCCTACGGACGATCCCGTCACACCTCGCTCAAACGTGAATGTCACTTTCATCACATCTAACATTACTCCGGCGCCAGTGGGGCCGAGGGACCAGGGAGGTGGACCCGTGAAGAACAAGGCCCGCACTTACTTTGAGGAGTGGGTTGAGCATGCAGGGAGATATTTTGGTTGGCGCGAGGATGCGTACGTGAGACGGGTGTTGGTAAAGTTCATCAGTCACGCGCACGTTTTCCATACTAGTAAGTTACTAGTTGTGGGGAAGTACAGTAATGATAGATTCTCGCTTTCAATGCCAGCCATGGATCACCTACGTAAGTGATGGTAGATGACCGAGGGGTATGAGTGGCGGCTACTACTACTACTAGTACTTTGCGATGAAAACGTTGACAATAATAAAAGGGCACCCAAATTTAAACACTTCGCGATTAAAACTGAGATACTTCCCCACTACTTCGTATTTCTCGCAGTTCTATTGATATGAGCTAAATTCGATACAGCATTGTACGAATAATATGGCTTTCACTTGGGCTTTACATATGCGTCCCATTCCGCATCCTCCCACCACCTCGGCGGACCTGCCTTCAGAATCTCTTGCAAACGATCCACATTTCTCTGTGGGGGGCGGTTTCTAAACCCATTCCGTAGATTGTTACACACCGACACGATTAAAACCTCGTTGCCTGAGGTCACGCAGTCGGGGGGAGCGTCGCCAGGATTGCGAACGTATTTGTACGTCAAGGCGTCAATCCTAGTGTAGTAACGGAACAACTGAAGCGCGTAGGCCGACATGCAAAGGTCATCTGCGAATGGGTGATATTCTGGTTTCATCTTGCGGCGTCCAACGGCCTTGAGCCACTCTCGATTGACTGGAAATCCGTAGAATTGGAGTGCATGCGTGTTCTGAGTGGGTGGGTCCAGTTTCATGGGGGTCGATCGCTGTTTGTTTGTTGGAGGTGATTGTCCAACTCCATCGGAGATCTGATACGGTCATGAGCTTTGATATCATTGACACAAGGATGCAGGAAGATTCACTTGGAGCCTTTCAAAGTTCCCGAGCAGCTGGTTGGACATTGTGGCGGTTGCAGGTTTATGTCGGTGTCTTTCAAGTTTATTGGGGGCTCCTAAACAGGAACTTGATCCACGTTTATGACATGTGGAGTACACAGATAATTATCTTCTCACGCGATCCAGGTCAATTTTGAATTGAACCCATCAGAAGGATTCTCTACTTTTACTGTGAAGCACAGACCCGCCTTCAGAATGCCTTCTAAACGATCCACATTTCTCTGTACGGGACGGTTTTTAAGTTCATCCCATAGATTGCTGCACACTAACACGGGTAACACCGCGTTGTCAGAGGTCACGCAATCTGGCGGAGCGTTGACAGGATTGCCATTGATTGCCAGCATATTTGTACGTGAATGTATCAATTCTAGGGTAACTTACAATTACGCGACCTCTTATTCCTCGGCGAAGGACCATCATCTACAGCACCTGTAGTAATGGATAGTACTCTCACTGCCGAGATATCTGAAGGACAGTGTTACCTGTACAACTGAAGCGCATCGGCAGGATTTTCATGTACAGGCAATGACATTCAGCCCACTCATGCGCAACGGCTGCGATATCCGGACCGCCGGACAAGACGTAGGCAGAGGAACGTTCCGCCAACGTGCGCTCTCGTTAGTTCATGCTCTTATTGATCTCACCGATCCCACTCTCATTACCTGACCTATGACGATGCTTGCATAGAGTCATGCGATGCTTGTTGACCAGAAGACGGACGGTGTGGTGGTTTCACTGAACCATGGTGCACTTGCTCAGCCAGTTGGGAAGCTCAAACTCTCGAACAGTATGCAACCTCTCGCCAGTGCTGAAATGACGAGTTGACCGGGCATTTATTATCTCAAGATTCACTCAGGACGATGGTTGTTCCTAGGTGAAATCTCCTTGAGAGGGATGTTAATGGACAGCTTGAGTGTAGTGTGAGCGTCCTGGGAGAAACCCAATTTCCATTGAGTGGCGCAGTATTGTCGTCTTCTTTTCTTTCTGTAGTTTTTGCGTTGAACAATCCATGCTCATAGTGGTACTCATGGTTCCCGGACTTCTTCAGTGGCGCTCGACACTTCCTTCGCATGGCACTGGACCTGAAAATTATCCCTCTAGTCACATGGCGAGGACCTTACAGCTCAGAATCGCGTCAGATTTAGTTTTATTACTCATAATTGCGCCATTCCTTTACGGACTATCTCACTCGAATGTGAATATCACTCTCATTACCTCTAGCACTACTCCGGTGCCAAAGGAGCCAAGGGACCAGGGAGGTGGACCCGTGAGTGGGTTGAGCGTGCAGGGAGAGGTGGTATTTTTTTTGGGCGCGAGGATGCGTACGGGAGACGAGTGTTAGTAAAGTTCATCAGTCACGTTCGACGGTTCTATACACTAGTACTAGTTGAGAAGTAATGATTGATTCTCGCTTTCAATGCTAGCAATGGATCTGCCAAATAAATGATTGGGTCGGCCTCTGTCGACATGCTAAGATACTCCGCACTACTTCGTATTTCTCGCATAGTTCTATCGATTGAGCTAACTTCGATGTAGCATAGTCCGAATAATATGGCTTTCACTCGGGCTTTTCAAATGCATCCCATTCCGCATCCACCCACCATCTCGGCGGACCTGCCTTCAGAATCTCTTGCAAACGATTCACATTTCTCTGTGGAGGGAGGTTTCTGAAGCCATCCCGTAGATTGTCGCACAGGGACACGATTAAAACCTCGTTGTCGGGCGTCACGCAGTTGGGGGGAGCATCGCCAGGATTGCGAACGTATTTGTACGTCAAGGTGTCGATCCTAGTGTAGAAACAGAACAACTGAAGCGCATAGGCAGAGAAGCAAAGGTCATCTGCGAATGGACGGTATTCTGGTTTCATCTTGCGGCGTCCAACGGCCTTGAGCCATTCCCGATTGACAGGAAATCCGTAGAATTGGAGTTCATGCGTGTTCTGAGTGGGTGGGTCCAGTTTCATGGGGGTGGATCGCTGTTTGTTTCCTGGAGGTTTAGACTCGGAACGTGCGTGAGATGATGATTGTTCAACCCCATCGGAGATCTGATGCGTTCATGAGCTTTAAGATCATTGATCAGGGTTGCAGGAAGATTCACATTGAGTTTTTGAAAGTTCCCAAGCAGCTGGTTGGACATTGTGGCGGTTGCAGTTTTATGGTGGAAAATCACTCGGAGTTGAACGTTACCTTTTATTGGGTCGTGGTTGGCGTTCCTAAACAGGAATTTGATTCACATTCATGTGGCACGTACTGTACGTGTGGCGCGCCTTTTGTCCAGGAAAAAGGTACGTATGCATTACTTTTCGCCATTGTGAACGTTTGAACTTCTAGTAGGGCGAAAAGTAACCTCTTTTCATGGATGCATCAATGAACTTTCACCATGCACGAGTTCCAGTGTGGACCTAACGCTGATCCTTATATTGATAAGGTAACGGTGCCGTTGTGTATTTTATATCGCGTCTTGGGATGGCTGCCACAGTGACACTGACCTTATTCCTGAAGCGGCTCTCCTTGTTGGACCTTTTTGATTCAAGTTATTCAGACAGTATAAAGGCTTCTCTGCAGGCTACAGCTCAAATTCAAACTTCACCCATATACAACTCTGTCTATATGTCAAAGCGTCACAGACCATCGCCGGACTCCGAGTTCGATGAGGATCACCGTGCTGGTGCCACCGCGTCTTCATCTCCCGCTGTAACGCAGTCTCCTACACCTTGGAAGCTCTCTGCAATTGACTTCCACTTCTCCCTTCTCATCGCCGCCGCACTTAAAGACCGTAGGGAGACGAAAATGGTATGGTGTTTGGGACATGGCCCTAAAAGGACTATTTGTTCCGTGGTTGTAACACACCCACTATGGCTTGTTCAATTATGCCCCAGTATTCGCTTGTCGCCACTTACGATACCTACGATAAACCCAAAGACGTCTGGGAGGCATACTTGGAGAATGAAGCGTCAGTCTCAGTGGCATCACCAATCTCACCTCCATCACGCGGTCCAACCAGCGGCGTCTCTGATTCGCCTGACCCGATTCTTCTTGTCCCCGCGTCCCGTAGAATGGATACGCTGGTCCAAGCCAGTTCGTTCTCACGCAGTCCAGCATGTCCAACGACTCCTACAACTTTTGCCAAACCAAATCCTGGTTTCAAAGCTGTCTTACGACGCTCCACCAGAGTTCCAGACATAGCTGCGGTACTACACTTCAGCGCTTCGCCTTTCTCCGATGGTGCTCTACCGGAGTTGCGTGCTGACCGCGTCGTCCTCATCGTGGAAATAAAGCCAAAGCGCATGGTCAAGTCAACAAGGGCATTCGAAGAGATTATACAACAAATCCATGCCAGGCCCGACATGCTTTCCATGAGGATGAGAGTCTCAAAGCTGTTGGCGCCATTATGGCCTTTGGAAACCGCTGGAGATACTCTGTGATCCAGAGGGAGGATAATCCTCCTCGCTCGTGGTCAGAAGAACGCGACCCAACCTATCAGGATGACCCGAAAGACTCGGATTCCGATGATGCCGATGACTTGCCAACTTTTGAGCCTGATTCCGAGTCGGAAGATTCTGAACCCGAAGAGGTGCCAAGACCGAAAATGTTCCTACCAGGTCAACTCCAACTATTAAATCAGGAATTTGAACTGTTGGATTCAGAGGGCCTTTTCTTGAACGCATTTCAGGCCATCGTGCAAAATCTCAAACAAATAAATGCAGACGTCTGGAAGTAGCAGCGATGTACTAGGATTGATAGGTATATATACAACGGGTACCGATACTAGTACGCGACTAATTGCCTTATCGAGCTCAATCGAACGTCAAAAAGGGTTCTCTACTTTTACCAACGAAATGCATACCTGTCTATATATGCTCAGACGATGTGGTACCTAGTTCCAGCTGACTGAGTTCGAGGAGGGAATATTAACTTGGAGAATCTGCCAAAATCCCTGCCACATCTCCCCAAGAGGCTCTATCTACTATAATGTCCATTGCAGCCTCGTCATTGGGACGTCTCAAGCTTTCCCCGATCCCCTAAAGTGACGTGTTCCCCTCTACTGTGTATTTTCTCGCAACATTAAACAATATATGCCCTTCGTTTGGCTACATATATGCATCCATTTCCGCACCCTCTCGGTGGACCCGTCTTCAGAATGCCTCCAAACGATCCACATTTCTCTGTGGGACGGTTTTTAAGTTCTTCCTGCAGATTGCTGCACACTAACACAGGTAACACCGTGTTGTCAGAGGTCACGCAATCGGCAGAGCGTCGACAGGATTGCCGGCGTATTTGTACGTGAAGGTATCAATCCTAGGGTTACTTACAATTACATGACGTCTCATTCCTCGGCGAAGCACCGTCATCTACAGCACATGTAGTAATGGATAGTACTCTCACCACCAAGATATCTGAAGGACAGTGTTACCTGTAGCGTCTTGGCGAAACTGCACCGAATCAAGCACTAGATGTCGAAGTACTACTGTGGCCATTTGCACTGGTAGATCCTAGCAGGCAGTCTGAGGTACGCATAGTGTAACTTGGCAAGCTAAGTTACGTCCGAGTCATTGATGGAGGGGTGCAGTGGTATCACCTTAACTAGACATGACTTGGAGTGGTCGGAGTTCTGATATTTCGCATCAAGGCCCACAGGACCATAGCATGAGTATTAATATATTATTGATGCGGCACACCTCCACAGTGCCGTCCACGGCGTCTGGTTCACTTGGAAATCGAGTAGATAAATCGTCATAACAAGAATAGCATGAAATAGCATCATGCACAGGCTGTTAGTGTACAACCATACATAGTACGATTTGTTCTGCTGGAATATGTTACTATCCAGTGTCACAGAGCCTTGCAATTGACTACCACCTTTGAAATACAAATTGTTTCGACAAAATCCGAGTCTGTGCAAGCTCGTGGGCGGTGCTTAGCGGCTGTGTCTCGGTCACGTGCTCGAAATTCTAACTCGCACTGCAAGTCACCTTCAGGCTGGTATTACGGAATGTCTAATTACATAAAATTTTTCAAATGGCGAGCATGCCTCCGACGATTAATCCTGCATTTCGTCCTGCTGGTTTTTGGCAAGGTCTGGCAGTTGGCGGTTGGATGTGTAAGCACAGGAGACCAAAGTAGCGTGCCACAGTCTAGGGGCACAGGGCTCCTAAACTAGCGATACAACCACCGACAGCTGTCATATAAATTGGGGCGTGGGCGGGCATTGTCGTTTCCACACTCGCACTCCCCCTCGTCTGGTTCCACCAACACTTCTCTAGTTCGAGTTACTCGGATCTAGGGCACCCGATGTTCGTTCCCATCCTCACTCCTAAGCTTCAGTCTATCGAACGCCGTAAAGGAGGCGGTGGTGGTGGAAAAACTAGCACCGGTGTGAACGTCTAGCGGGAGCTCATCTACAGGCGGGAGCGGGACCACCAGCAGCGGTGGTAAAAGTACCAGCAGTGGGGGCAAGGTGACTTCCGTACCGCTCTCGGGGAGCATGAGCACCGGCAAGAGCACTGCGACTGCTTATGGGTCGGGTGGGGGGAGCCCTATCACGATACCTTCAGGACAGTTGTTTGCGGGCAGGACAGCGGGAGGGGGGACGAGAGGGCAGGTGTTTGGGACGAGGTGAGTTTCCGTGATACCTGTGCTTTGAGTAGCGAACTGATGAGATGATCTTCAGGACCTATGGAAACGGGTATCCTGGGATTACAGGACCCGGTGTCGTAGGGCGGGGTTTCCCGTTCTGGTTTTGGCCTGTTGTCTGGGGTAACAGCGCAGCATCGACAGCATACTTGCATGATACAGAGGTAAGTCGTATCCATCATCAACCTGTCGACTTCCTTCCTCACGATACCATTTAATTGTAGTATGGTGATTCGATGAATTCCAGCCGGGTCGGTGGGCCGATGGTGGAAGCGACATTCATATCTAATACCATGAATACCACCTTCCACGTCCTTTCGGATAACAGTACTGCTACCTCACTCGTCACCACGATCGACGCGAACTGTACTGCTTACCTATCTTCGGATTCAACATCATCGCTACAGCCATTCAACGCTTCAGCACCAGGGGCTCCCCAACCCGAACAAGCGATACAGTACTACCGCTCGAGCAGCATCGTCCTGACTCTTGACGGTTACAATAACTCTGCCACGCTAGACAGCGATCCAAATGCAACTGACTCACCCCTCCCATCGGCAATAGACCTAACGCTGTTGGATTGCTTAAATCAGACGATCGCAGCCGCTGCACCCCTTATCGATGGTGCTGGACCGCGGTGGTCGACGGTTCCATCCACTGTGCCGCTCGTAGGGTTGGCATGGCTGGTATGGATTCTTTTGTCGTTTGTTTGAGAGTTTCCCTTTCTTTCGCACTACCTGTTTTATATTTGTGGCAGAGATACTTAGTGGGATTTGGGCTGTAGCTTTAGGTCCGGAGTTTCGTGCTTCATAACTTATGGTATGTATGACCACACTCATTCACAAAGGACATCAACGGCTGTTTCGACACTTTCTTCTAGAGGAGTAACATACGGATTTCCTCCGTCTCCACTTAATTCCAGTGATTCTCTGTACATATACGTGCATTAGTCTACCACCCAGTTATTATCAGATGTAGCCTCCCAGTATACTAGTAGCACCCCTATATATATATAGTTGATCGAGATCTGCAGCTGGATGCCAATCTGTAACAACCCTAGGAAAATGGAACAGGACGGAGTCGAACCATCCAAGCCACTTCTCCAAGTGTCCCTTTAACCCGGCCATCGTTACAGTCCCGTTACTCGGGCATCTGCTAACCCGGTCCAGCCGTACTTCCGCTGTAGGGGTCGCAACCCCTACACAATCACTCAGTCCTGTTCTGTACTTTGCTGTGTTAGCGCAGCAACTCGAACATGCATCGGACATCCTATCGCCTCGACCGACTCTAACTTTCACTACGACCTAAAAGACTTCATTTTTGGACGTATCCTCGATCAAAGTGTGGCTATTTTCCTCACGGCATATCACCTTGCCAATGTGTCTCGCTCACCCGTTGCCGTACTGCAGATCCGAACTTCCACTCCCTGATCGTCCTCAGGACTTTTCCTGCCCCAAGTTCGCTCCAGTCTTCTGAGTCAAACCCCGCACGAGACGTGTTGGCCACTTCCAAGTCCGAGTCCGTTGCTTATGCCTGTCTCCCTGTCATCCTCCACATCGAACGGACCGCGTTTCCACCTTCGAACATGGGTAAATTGTCAGTGGTCGGTCACGCAATTGGCAATTGGACGTGTAAGCACAGCTGTCAGGAGGCCAGAGCAGCGTGCCACAGTCTAGGGGCATAGTGCTCCTAAACTAGCTATAGCGATAGTACCGACAGCTGCCATATAAATTGGGGCGTGGGGCATTGTCTTTTCCACACTCGCACTCCCCCTCGTTCACTGGCAGTTCCACCAGCACTACTCTGGTTCGAGTTACTCGGGTCGAGGGCACTTGATGTTCGTTCCCATCCTCACTCCTAAGCTCCAGTCGATCGAACGCCGTAAAGGAGGCGGCCGAGGCGGAAAAACTGGCACCAGTGGAAAGTCTAGCGGAAGCTCAGCACCGTCATCTAGCAGCAGCGGTGGTAAGAGTACCAGCCGTGGGGGCAAGGTGACTTCCGTACCGCTCTTGGGGAGCACGAACACCGGCAAGAGTACTGCGACTGCTTACGGGTTGGGTGGGGGGAACCCTATCACGATACCTTCTGGACAGTTGTTTGCGGGGAGGACAGCAGGTGGGGGGACAAGAGGGCAGGTGTTCGGGACGAGGTGGGATTTCATGATACCTGTGCTTAGGGTAGCGAACTGATGAGATGATCTTCAGGACCTATGGAAGCGGGTATCCTGGGATTACAGGACCCGGCGTCGTAGGGCGGGGTTTCCCGTTCTGGTTTTGGCCTGTTGTCTGGGGTGACAGCGCAGCGTCGACAGCATACTTGCATGGTACAGAGGTACGTCGTATCCACCATCAACCTGTCGACTTCCTTCCTCACGATACCGTTTAATTGTAGTATGGAGATTCGATGAATTCTAGCCGGGTCGGTGGGCCGATGGTGGAAGCGACATTCATATCTAATACCATGAATACCACCTTCCACGTCCTTTCTGATAACAGTACTACTACCTCGCTCGTCACCACGATCGACGCAAACTGTACTGCTCACCTCTCTTCGGATTCATCATCGCTACAGCCATTCAATGCCTCAGCACCAGGGGCTCCCCAACCCGAACAAGCGATTCAGTACTACCGCTCGAGCAGCATCGTCCTGACTCTTGACGGTTACAATAACTCTGCCACGCTAGACAGCAATCTAAATGCAACTGACTCACCCCTCCCATCGGCAATAGATCTAAAGCTGTTGGATTGCTTAAATCAGACGATCGCAGCCGCTGCACCCCTTATCGATGGTGCTGGACCTTGGTGGTCGACGGTTCCGTCCACTGTGCCGCTCGTAGGGTTGGCATGGCTGGTGTGGGCTCTTTTGTCGTTTGTTTGATACTTTCCCTCTCTTTTGCACTACCTGTTTTATATTTGTGGCCGAGATGCTTAGTGGGATTTGGGCTGTAGCTTTAGGTCCGGATTTTCGTACTTCTTAACTTATGGTATGTATGATCACACTCATTCACAAGCGACATCAATGGCTACTTTGAATCGACACTTTCTTCTAGAGGAGTAACATACGGATTCTTTTCGACTTCCCTAATTTCAGTAGTTTCTCTGTACATATACGTGCATTAGTCTACCACCCAGTTATTATCAGATGTAGCTCCGGTATAGCACCCCTATATATAATGTAGATACGTTGATCTGCAGCTGGATGCCAGGCCAATCACTCAGTCCTGTTATGTAGCTATACTTTGCTGTGTTAGCGCAAGCAACTCGGACATGCATCCTATCGCCTCGACCGACTCTAACTTTCACTACGACCTAAAAGACTTCATTTTTGGACGCATCCTCGATGAAAGTGTGGTTATTTTCCTCACGGCATATCACCTCGCCGACGTGTCTCGCTCACCTGTTGCTCTCCCACAGATCCGAACTTCCACTCCCTGATCGTCCTCGGGACTTTTCCTGCCCCAAGCTCGCTCCAGTCTTCTGAGTCACCTCCCGCACGAGACGTGTTGGCCACTGCCGAGTCCGAGTCTGTTGCTGACGCCCGTCTCCCTGCCATCCTCCGCATCGAACGGACCGCGTTTCCACCTTCGTTCACCGATGGCTTGTCGTCTGGAGTCGTTGCGTCCACGAGGCTCATCGGGAATACAGACATCGTGCGTCTTTCTGTCCCACTCATTGCTATCTATAGCTGCGGTCCTGCAGTGACTGCCGTCCTCACTTGCTGATCCTGGAATCCCACACAGTACTCATGGATGCATGGATGGCTGGAACGCAAGGAGGACTCTTCCGGATGTCAAGATCAACGTGATATTCCCCGCTACGGAGGTACACATCCGAAAGGTCATCCCATTTTATTCGTGTCTGGCGGATTCTCTGGGCTGACGCTTTGGGGTGGTGATTATCCGACGGTCGATTGCAGTACACGAGGCAGGAACTGCTGATGGTGACAGAAACTCCAGAGATGTACGAGAGGATCGTGAAGGCCGTATATCGAAGCGTTCCCGGCGTCCACGCACGCAGTGGTATGAGACGCTCCAATGCGCCGCTCCGTGTTTTGACCTATCTAATCAACCTCACACTGTACAGGGTAAGAGACATCATCGAGGGCAAGTTCCGAATCCGAACGGGGTGCTGCATCGCACATCCGACTTCCTTATCCTCCCTGACATGAAATGGGATCCTTCTGGTCCGATATCGTCACTCTATCTCCTCGCCCTCGTGCACGATCCTACCATCCGGTCGTTACGCGACCTCCGGGGCGGGGGACATGTAAGGATGTTGGAGGAGATAAGGAGGGTGCGTATAAGGTCGTCGCGGAGCGGTGGGGACTGGGGAGGGGAATGTTTGAGGATGTATGTACATTATCAGCCATCTTATTGTGAGTGTTACCCATGTTCTCCTCCCCCTTTGTCACTTGATCCTCCCTATCTTACCCGCAATGTCAGCTGATCACCCAATACTGGCAGACCATTTCCATGTACACATTGTCCATGCCTCGCAGGCAGGAATGATGGGCATGGACCGTTGGCCAGGCGCATTTGTTAGATGACATTATCTCGATGGTGTGTCCCGTCTCTCGCTCTGCTCTGAGGCCGTTTCGCTTTCTCCCGGTCACCCGGTGCTTGTTTTTCGAGATTTGTATCTCTAACTTCAAGGAGACATACTGACGGTCCGAATTTTTTTCTCTGCGCAGCTGAAGTTATCACCCACCATCCTCTCTGATCTGACGTTCACCTATGGACTCGGCTCACAACATGGGCTCTATGATGCGATGACCACTGCTCAAGCAGAGCTGACTCGCTGAGCATGTCTGTGAAGGGAACCCTAACGTACCACTCAATGGAAGAAGAAGCGCGGATTTTGTCTGCGTTTGTGTACATTACTCAGTGAAACGGAACTGGTGGTTTTGCAAGTTCTGCGCTGTGGTGGCTTTATCTGTGCAGCAGTGGTGCTGTAGTGCTTTTGAAGGCCCAACCGAATTCGCAACTCCTTCATGCGCAGCTACACTGCCAGTAAAGCTGTGGTGTTCGGACTAAATAAGTATCTTATGAAATTCTCTCAAAGGCCTGCGATGGCGGTTACGTTCATCTATAACCAGCCCCTCACCGGAACCTGCACTATAACACACGATATGGATTCGGAGACTGATATGTCTTTCATACACAGAATACTATCCACAGCTGGTTGCATTACAACGGAACAACCCACCTCTCCACAGCATCTCGCAAAACTGCAATCTCACCAAATTTGAACTCCATCTCCGTGAGGTCAGTCAGCGTGACAAAGCGCAGGAGACAGACTTCCTTCAGCGAGTGTGCCATAACTTCTTCCGCATTGCTTCCACCAAGGTCGTACAGTGCGCAGCAAGTCTAGTAATTGACATATCGTCGCCAGGTTTGTGACTTGAGAGAATTAGATATGTCTTAGGGCCCTGGGCTCGCCTCGACAGCACCCTCCACGGTAAAGAGCGATTGCTCAGGCTGATAGGCGTGACCGATCTGGCCAGAGTGGCAAGATCTCTGGAAGAGGGCTTTACGGCAGGAGTGCTGTACCCAATCTCGCAAGACTCCAACGACCAAGGGTAAACCTTCCAGTGTGGAGCCAAGGGAAATTCTTCGGTGATGTGGACTGATCCTGGACCGCCGGGGCCTGATATACAGAGAAATCCACTGCTCTCGAAATACAGCGCCTCAGGACAGGTACTCTGCGTGGAGGGTTAGACGCGGTGCACCGAAGGTGGGCTGTGTGACGACTTGCTGTTGGTGTTTGAACATGAGGTGGCGGCCAAGACGACTTGAGGACGCAGCTCGAACGTTATCTACGAATATGTGTAAAGTGTAAGGACCCTCCAGGTTCTCCAGCGCATCTACTGGACCACTCAGCATATATGCTGTGACAAAAGAACACCGTGGATAGCGAACACGTGATAGCGGGATACCACCATGAATGCGAGTAACGTGCTGGTGCACCTAGACGGGAGCTTCGTGACGAGAAATTCGGCAACACTGCTGTACGAGAGTTTCCAGAATCCTGCGTGAAGATCGTCCTCGGAATTGGAATGGAAATTCTGGAATTATATTGACGGCCGTTTCTCCGTCAGAGCATGACAGACCCCTTCGAACCTGCGAACATAGCTTTGCTACACGAAATGTAGCAAACTTACAACGCCGTTCGTGTCAATCATGAAGAACTGTCGAGTCCATGAAAACGAGAGTGAAATGTATCGACTTTCAAGAACGGAACTATGCTGAGAACTCCACTTAGCATGACGGTACATTTATGTACTAGCAATGGATTAGCTTACCTTGTCAATGTTGACATTCTCCAGCTTATCACCTGCAGCATATCAAGGGTAACGCAAGTTGTAACGATTGGCGCCTGTGGGACCTGTGATATATGATACCCCATGACAACGACCCTCTCGATGAGGTTGTTCCCTGTTCTATGGGCGCTGCTGGTTCCTATGTGTCAGATTATTCAGCTTATTCTTATCGTACACTGTAGTTGTACAGTACATAGTATTATTGTAGTCTCCCTGTGAATCCACTTGGTTCGACCTGTCATTCAGTCCCCTCTAAGACGACTCCCAACGTCGCGTGTGAATGTTTCATAAAAGGGCACACGGTTCCTCTCGCATGGTCAATGTCAACTCCATGCCAGTGATTACAGTACCATTAACTCCGATTACAGCCGTTTGCAAAAATGATGACAGTAGTGACCATTTTGAGAAAGAAGATAAAATAAATAACCCTTGCCCTGCCAATCACAATCATGTATCGCAAAATCAATCGCGATGTCAAACTCGCCGCTATCAATCTCTATGAACACCACCATCTATCGTTAGAGGACCTCCTAGCTTGTGTGGGATCCTCTGAAAGCACCTTTTGGCACATCCTGAGGCTCTGGCGTGAAACGGGCGATGTTGTCAAGCATACTCACGGTGTTCGTGGTCACCCTCGCATTTTACATTGTGACGATTCAGATGTTCGTTATCTCGTTCGCCTCGTTCGCCATCGACCTGGTTTCTGGACGAACTACTCAATCTTCTCGAAACGAATCGCTTTGTATCTGCCCACTATACTACTATCCATCGAGAACTCGCATGAGTTGGTATCTCTGTCAAGAAACTCAAGCGAATCACAAAGGATGTAATCTTGTAGTCGTCGTAGGCAAGTAGCTTCGGATTCAGTGCTTCGGATATGACCTTCAGTATCTGGGCTTTGAGAGTATCAAAAGGTTCGTCGCTCGAGAGTTTGACCATCGCAGTTTCTCCTTCTCGTTTGGGTTTAGGCTTTTTCATCTCGCGATAGCTATACATAATGATTGTACACGAGATCAACACATTTTGAGGTGGCAGGGGAGCTGCAGCAGCACATAACCACCGCAAATTTGAATGAGTGAGTAGATGAGAGCGAGTTGCTGGAGGTAAAATCACGACTTCCAGTGACTCCAGGTCCGAAGGTTGACTAACTTCGACGACGACGATGGTGTCATCACCCTCGCCAGGGGTATCAGAATGAGTGCTAGCGTCTCCCAGCATCACTGGGTCATCACACTCGTCAGGGTACAAGTCAGTGAATATTGAGTTGATCATCGATCAGAGTCTCGGACGTGTTATTTGATCCTGTGTACGCGTCACAATATTTATTTTATCTTCCTTCTCAAAATGGTCGCTACTGTCATCATTTTTGCAAACGGCTGTAATTACAAGCTGGCATGGTCTATATATATGTGTGCCTTGCAGCACCAAATGCTGTATCTCGAGGCCTCGTCTCTGATTCTCCATGTCTCAGGAAAGCGACCCCAAAGCCAACAGGAATGCAGAGGACGGCTTGTCCAACGTCGAACCACTTTACTGTCCCGAAGTGGACACCAGCGAGGTGGACGAGCGCAAGCTACTTCGGAAGATGGACATTCGTATCGTGCCATGGTTAGGCTTACTGTACTTCCTCAACTTTCTCGATAGAGGAGCAATAGGAAATGCAAAGGTGTACCTTTCAGCCTGATGCCCCACCTACGTGCTTTCATGTCTGACCCGAACGCGCTCCTAGTTATACGGCTTAGAAGCTGATCTACACATCTCGGACAAACAGTATCTCATCGCGTTAACTGTTTTCTTCTTCCCTTATGCCTCATTCGAGGTGAGTCATACTTGCTCACCTCGAGAGTTCTACTGCCAGTGGCAGATACTGATCACCTGGAAGCCGGCAAGCAACGTTCTTCTGAGGCGCTTCCGACCCTCCTTATGGCTTTCATCTATGATGTTAATGTGGGGAGTCGTTATGGTATGTATTTCCTTCCACGGCAGCACCCTGTTGACTAGGAGGATAGATGTGCCATGGCTTTGCCCGCAATTACGGGGATCTTGTCAGTACGTGTGACTCATTGGCGGGACTACCATGAGTAGTCGATAACTCCTCCTTAGCTTTGCGTGTTCTACTCGGCTTGGCAGAGGCAGGCCTATACCCCGGAATCGTGTTCTATCTCTCTTGGCAAGTCGTGCTAGTACATCTAACGGTTATACAAGACTAATAAAGCATTAGTTGGTACAAGCGGTCAGAACTCGGCACGCGAGTTGCTGCCTTTTTCACGTCTGCGACTATAGCAGGAGCCTTCAGTGAGTGTTTGTCACTCGTCACTCGTGTTCGCCTTCATCACCGATAAAACAACGCAGGTGGTCTCTTGGCGGTTGCAATATCAAACATGAAAGGTGTTGCAGGAAGAACAGGGTGGTCGTGGATATTCATCTTGGAGGGCCTCTTCACCATAGTCTGTGCGATCGCGTCATACTGGATCATCGACGATTTCCCAGAAACGGCCAAATTTCTGACTCCCACAGAACGTCAGTTTCGTTTGGGCTCTCGCAGATAATCTTGCTTATTCGTTGACAAAATCAGGGGTGTTCACCATCCGTCGCCTACGGGCCGATATGCAGTTCAGCGCTGGGGGAGAAAAGTTCAACCTGAAATACGTTTGGGACAGCTTGAAGGACTGGAAGACATACCTCGCCAGTGAGCTGCACCAGTTATCGCAGGTTCGGAAACCTTCTGACCGAACTCTCACTTAGTGGGCATTTACATGGGCTTGTAAAGTTGACCAATTCTGTTCTGATTTTGGCGACTAATTCCTTGTCTGCGTAACAGTGACGGACCCTTATACGCGTTCTCCCTGTTTACGCCGACGATCATTAACCAGGTAAGTACCAGTGGCTTTTGTAGCAATCTCGCTCACTCGGGACGTACCTCAGTTAGGTTAGTTCACACAGTTCCAGACGACTGGTTTCTCAAACCTCGATGTCAAACCTCAGGATACAAGGCCACTACAGCAAACTTGTTATCAGTACCTGTTTATGCGTGGTCTTGCATAGTGACAGTCATTGTCGGGTTCCTTGGGGACCGCCTTGGCAAGAGGGGATACATTAACCTGTGAATTCCTTTGACTTATTGTTCCATATGCTTCTCTGACACATAGCTTTAGCGCTCTTTTTAGCACAGGTCAGCGACATATATGGCGTCCATGATTGTTCCCCTGATTACTGGTTTTTAGGATTGGTGGGATACATCATTTTGATCACTTCGAACATACCAGCGTTGTCATATTTCGCTTGCTATCTTGCAGCTTCGTAGGTTATCCCATGATCGTATTTTCCTCACATTGACCCACATGACCATGTCCAGGGCGATCTATCCAAGCGTTCGTGAGTGTCAAGTATGTAGCAGCTGTCGCAAAGTCTAACCGTTGTCCTCTTCGTGCAGCAAATTCGGTGTGAGTACTACACTTGACGTTGCTGGAAATTTCTCATACGTCACAAAGTGCGTGGGTAGCAAGCAATGTAGAAGGCTCCTACAAACGGGGCGTGACTCTTGCGATGGCAATCGGCTGGTGAGTTACCTGCAAATGGCGTCAACTTCAGCCTGCTGAGCTCAGTTCAGGGGGAACATAAATGGCGCGGTATCATCCAACGTGGTATGTTTTCACGAATGTCGCCTGGCCCCCGCTGACACGTTAATCGTCAGTATCGTGCGCGGGATGCACCATGGTTTAGGCTCGGGCACGGAGTCATCCTCGCATACATAGCCATTGGGTGGATATGCTCGGCGGTCTTCATGATTCTGCTCAAGCTTGAAAACGCGCGGCGGGATCGTGGGGAACGCGACGAGGTCATCGGAGGTGACGACTTATCGACGAAGGAAGAGACCGGCGCTATGGCAGCGAAGAACGGGCGATATGAGTCCACCCAAGCCGCGCGGGCAGAGAAGGGTGATGAGTGGAGTGGGTTCCGATACACTTTGTGAATGGTAGCTTAGGTTTTGCAGCTTTTGTTCGCGACACGGAGGCTATACATAACTATGGTGTTGGAACCAACTGATTGTAGTGGGGTGAAATAAGTTTTATCGACGCGACGGTATCGATGCTAGATGCTGATCATCACCCCCGATTTTTTTTTACAAGCTGAGGAGCACTAGAGTACTTTGTGCCAGCGCATCGACACAGATGCTGTATAGCATGTGCTCAACATGCGGTGGAAAGTTCACGCAATGTGTAGGCACTTAGACGACGTGGTCTTGTGTGCCAAAACCATCCATCTCTACCAGAAGCTGGTTGAGGGTGGACCCTCGCTCATCGTTCCCACCCATGCCGCCACCCTTACTTCGAGACTGGCAGAAGATGATGCACGGGGCTTTTATGCGAAGAGGTCACGAAAGCGGGATGACCCGTTCGACAAACTCAGAGCCGGAGATGGAGAGGAAGGGGACGCTGGCTGTCGCAAGGCTGGAGGACCCGACAAGATGGTAAATCCTGGTCGTTCGTCTAGGCTGACGCGAAATTGCCGCAACTTGGTGAGCAGCACATTCGTCGATGTAGGGTTAATTTGGCCGTCGATTTGGATTCAATTTTTTCTCGTGGAAATCGCCCGAAAATGGTTTGTGAAGACATCTCTTCAAGCGTCCCTTCAAAGAATCAAAGGACGCTTGGGCATCGTCACTCCATAAAAGGCAAGAGCTTTAGGTTCTAACAAGTACAAATAAGCCCGCACTCAGGGACCACAATGCCCTCGCTCACTCCGCGATTGTTTCATAATAGTTATAGCATCGACAAGACGAGGATTTTCCAATGCATGGGCATGAAAGTAGCATAAGAAGCCTAACGACATGATATACGGAGTGTGGTACACATGGTAGTGTAGGTGTATGGAAGTAGGTCGGATGCTTAGGCGGTCCTACGAAAAACCAGGTCAATATTATACTTTCACGAGATGCGATGGCGTACTTGTGCGAAGCTTTGATAGCAGCGACCTTGGCCTTCTTCTCTGCAAGGCGTTTTGAAAGGAGGACTCTGTAAGAGTGGAAACAGGTGGTTTAGTTTACGATATGCCATGGAGGGGCCTTTTGACATACTCGAATTCTGCTTTTTGCTCCTTCTGGCGGTCGTGCCTGCGACGGTTGAGAGCATGGAGGTGGCGGCGGCGTTGCAGGCGAATTGGGGTAACGAGTCTCTGGATTTTAGGTCTGATCACACGAGCCGCGATCAGCACAGGTATGGAGATGCAAAAAAAAGTAAACTCACGCCTTGGTGTACGGCTTGGCATTCTCCTTCTTGGAGCTCTTGACCTCCCGTCGAACAACGTATTTCCTTACATCGTCGTCCTTGCTCAAGTTGAAGAACCTCCTGATCTTGGTTGCCCGCTTGGGACCCAGTCTCTTGGGCAGGACGGTATCCGTCAACCCAGGGATATCACTCTCACCCTGCTTGACAATCACGACCGAGAGAACGGCAATATCGGGACCGACGATACAGCCACGGACGGACTTGCGCTTGCGCTCGCCGTTACGACGGGGGCGGTAGCACGAGTGCCCATCGGCGAGCAGGAGGCGGACACGGTGGGGGAGAAGGACACCTTGTTTCATGGGGAAACCTTGCTTGTCGTTACCACCAGTTACGCGAACGATGTAGCCTTTGAATTCATCGCCAATAGTGTCAGCCTCCACTTCCTGTGAGATTTTCTTGTCATAGAAGATTCGGCTGAGCGCGATTAGACGGTATGTGGTGAGGGGGTAGCGGTCCAAAGAAAAGGACATTGACGTACAATCTTCTCTCCTCATCGATGTTGATGGTCTTTTGTTGCCCCGTGGCGGGGTCTGAACGCGAAAGTCAGTCCAGTACCTGGTCTGATGCAGCCTGGTGGTGGAGACTCACTGGCGATGTTCAGCTTCATACTGAAGACCTCATCAGCACCAGCACAGCACTTGGTGATTACATGTACGCACCTTGCGAATTAAGAGGAACCTTGTCACCGATGGAGGCAACGAGGGGGTTGAATATGTCTTGAGGGAGCCTCTTGGCGATGAGGACGACACTTCGGGCACAGTCAGCACCCAGCGTACGGGTGGCTGAGTAATAAAAATAAAGTTTGCAACTGTACAGTGTCACTTGTCACTCAACAAGCCACAGTGTGATGCGTGACATTTGTGTATCGATACACAGCGTGCCCAACGGCAGTCAAGACAACCTCAAGACACCTTTTCACGTCGTCCTCATCAAAATCTGTAAGTTTGTGTCTGTCCTTATGGTGGAGCCACTTTCTGACCATATCCAAGAACAACCATGGGTCGTATGCACGCTCCCGGCAAGGGTATTTGTACGTTGCATTATCTGCAGTGTTTACCATTATCCCCGGACTAAGTGCCCCGCAGCCTCATCTGCTCTTCCCTACCGCCGCGCTCCCCCATCATGGCTTAAGACGACCCCCGATGAGGTCGTCGAGCACATCATCAAACTCGCCCGCAAGGGTCTCACTCCCTCCCAAATCGGTGTTACCCTCCGTGACTCGCATGGGATCCCGCAGGTGCGGTTCGTCACAGGTAACAAGATCCTCCGAGTGTTGAAGAGCCACGGTGAGCATACTTCTGTCTCGCCTTTCTTTTCCGGACCCATGAATTAAACTGTAACTTCAGGCCTCGCACCTACAATCCCCGAAGACCTCTACCACCTTATCAAAAAAGCCATCGCTGTCCGTAAACACCTCGAAGTCAACCGAAAAGACAAAGACTCCAAGTTCCGTCTCATTCTCATCGAGAGCAGAATCCACAGACTTGCAAGGTATTACAAGACCCGGCAGGTCATCCAGCCAAACTTCAAGTACGATGCTGCTACCGCTTCGACGCTGATTGCTTGAGAGGTATAGGCGATTTGGAGGGTGGATTTCGGGGAATGGTAGACCTGACACAATTCGTGTTGGAAGCGAAAGGGGATGCTGCCGTCGTCTTGACTCCTTTACATGCATCACCTCATACAGCAACGAAAATGTAGGCCTTTACCACTTATGCATACGTCGATTATGCATATTATCATGATGATCTCTTCCTCTCACATTCTTACGTGTGAACTGACGAACCGGCCACCACAAATCATTGCATCTTGGGCTCTGGTTTCTTGGGTCGGGGGACTGGCAATGCTTTGTTTTCCAGTTCATGGTCTTCTGAAATACTGGTAAATAGCATCCGTAACAAATGGGAGGTGTATTTTTTGTTTTCGTAGGTGACGAGAACAACGGCTTTCAAGATACTACAAACTCGTGCCAGGCAGCTTTAGAATTCTGATTGAACTCCTCCATAGCTCCGCGCACCACTTCGAACACTCCACACTCCATCTGAAACCCAGTTGGGTCGGGCGAGGGTACCCACCTGCTTCATTCCTGCTTCTTCGTCCTGCTCGCCTGCTCGGTCATCTTTGTCGGTCGGATCGTCAAGTTCGACGAATCCGCTGTCCAAGTCGACTTCCCCTGGGCCAAGTACCTCCCCGACAGCTCCTTCCTTTTTACGCAGAATCGATTGCTCCGGCCTCCTCTCACCCTCACCATCGTCGGCCAGAGTTCCGGAGGGTAAATCAGATGTCGCCTGATTTGATCTCATTTGCCACAGACAATAGCTTTACTTGCCCGTGCGTGTAGAAGTCCAGAATGTAAACATTCAATGCAAAGGGCCCGCCAATCAGTCTGCAGGAGCATGGATATGTGCGAAGGAGGGAATGCCATGTTCGTTGAGGCTCAGCGCTCAGCGCTCAGCCCCCGCCTGGCGGTACGCGCGATATGCGCAACGCTGTTGAAATGGTCGTCATGTCCAGTATTTGCGACGGAGGCATTGCGCGACGACGTGGAGCGTGGTCTCATGTAAATGTGTGATAAAGCTCGGCGCTCTCTCTGTAGAGATCGATGCTGCTCCACAGAAGAAGCATGTCAGGCCCGAGTTGAGCGTACCTAAGTGTGTATCCAGTGAAGATCCGCAAGATTTCGTCGTTGTGCAGCATGCTAGTCCCCTGTAATTGCAGGAAGCAAGCTTCGCCACTATATTATCGATGAAAATCCGAGATCGTGTAACCGGAATATTTCTCAAACGTTCCACACACGCAACATCGCGGGTGATAACGCCAACATCGTACCCACACCTACAAACGACGATGTAACTTGAATTAGATGGTGTATACAACGTGACCGATCCATCAGTGTGACAAGTGCGCAGCAAAGAATGCGATGTCTCCGCCCGCATCTGTCGTACGTCCCAGAGTGTCCCTGCGTGCTCGGATATACACGGGTCGATGCAGGAAGACGTGTGTGAACTGGTGACTTTGGGTGTGGCCCCGGGTGACCTGCATAGCGTTTGGCTTTTGTTGTGTCCTACTTCTCGATCGCTCTCGCTCGTGCATGCGTGTGACCTCATTCAAACTTAGTCCTGCTGTCTCAGATAGTAAGTGAGCTGGCAGGTGGTTTTGACTCACCTCACATCGACACTGTTTAGATAGTGCGCTCTCTACGACAGGCTATGCTGTACCTAGTCCACCGAAGGTGACATATATTCGTCAAGATGTGGCATTGCGTAAGCTGGACTTGGACTTGTGCAATTTGCTTCCGGCGTCGAGCAAGAGGGGTAGGTTCCGTGCAGCATAAGGGTAAGTACGACATGGTAGTAGTATTGAAGGACACTTCCTTGTACCAGGGGTTATCTCTCGTGGACAATTGGAGCAGGGTTGGTGAACGTTGTGAATCTGTGACGTTACATGATTCAGGCTTTGAGGTCGCCGTTCGGAACGACCTTCCGAGGATGAAGGGAAGAACACGGCGTACTGTACAGCTAGAATCTGATGCGCAGAAGGTAAGGCGCTCCTCGCTTTGACTGGCAACAAAGCATCGGGAACAAACTTGGAGGGGTCCATGACACGCACCGCCACGCGACACAGCCAAGCTGCGCATATGATGATGATCATGTACATGGGTGTTTGAGGTGGACAACTTACACGAACAGTAAGGATAACGTCGCGGAAACGACTCTTCAAGTGCTGGAAAAGCGTCGTCATGCCTGGGGGTGGGCTGGCGTGCAGACATTGGGCCGTCAGCAGGATGGAGTGGTCATCATGCGGTCTTAAAGCACTTAATAAAACTTTCCCATCGTATTCGCATTTGACTAGCGCTAAATGGCGGCGTTATATTGAGACTATGTTCGCCACCATTTATATATGAGTGTCCTGCAAGTCTCCCGCATACACACCCCTATGCTCTTCCACTCACCAAGTCTGACCGTTGTAACTGTTTACTCTTCCAACGATGTCGGACACGTCGAAAAAGTCCGTTGACCTCATCCCAAAGCCTGTAATGATGATATCAGCACACGAAGAGTATATCTGGGAAATAGCATACACCCCTGGAGGAGAACGAGTCGTTACGTGCTCGGATGACAAGACGATTGCATTATGGAACGTGGAGAATGGCGAGCAAGAAGGGAGATCAATGGAGCACGATGGCCGGGCCCTCGCAATCACGAGAGACGGGAAGAGGATACTGAGCGGCGGCGAGGATGGGAGAATCAGGGTGTGGGACGTGGAGACGCAGGAGTGTATTGAAGAATGGGAAAGTCCCCCAGGCAGTGTCATTGATTGCATTGCCACATCACCAGATGGTCAATTCGTTGCGAGTGACAGTCACCGTGACGGTGATGCCAGCGGCCCGGGTAACCTCTTCATTAGGGAAATGAAGGAGGGTCAAATCAAACATTTCCTCGAGTGCGCAAAAGTTGCGTCCTCACTCTGCTTCTCTCCAAACGGGGAGAAGCTGGCTTCGTGCAGTTTCTATGGCGATGACGGAATTCGAGTATTCGACGTCGAGAGTGGCGAACTCATCCTCAGTTTCATGGGCTATAAATACTCCCGCTCCATCATCTGGTCCCTCGATGGCACTCAGCTCTTCTCGGCTCACTCCGATGCAATCCGGCGTTGGAACTCTAAAAATGGTGAACTAATTGGAGAACCTTGGACGGGTCACACTGGCGACCTGACCTCCCTCTCGCTCTCCCCAGACCGCATGAAAGTTGCCAGCGTATCACTTGATCGAACTGTTCGTTTCTGGGATGCACACTCTGGTGACCCAATCGATCAGCCGCTAGTGCATGAATCCTGGTTATCCACAGTTACTTTCTCCCCCTCTGGTGAATTTGTGGCAGCCGGAGACGATCATGGAAAATTATCCATATGGCGCGTTCCCTGGTGGGACGAAACTCAAAAAAAGGTGATTACACCGTGCACCTATATTCTAGTGCCATTCCTCACTTTGTTCGTGGTCACAGGTGTATGATTCATTACTGGACGTGCGTTATCCCAAACGTTTCGCATTTGCCGTTCTGACCACCGTCTTCTTAGCTCCCAGCTGTGTCTGCCCCCAATGGTCTCTTGAATATCTATGCCCGAGATGAATTCGACTTCCGTAGTGTACGTGTTACACATAGGTAAATTCGTCCTAGTGCGGTCTAATTCGTAGTTGTAGTTACCCCCGGCGCGACCCCTCAACCTCTTGTTCGCCCAGCACCGATGGTCACACGCGTTCTGGGTTTCTTGCGTGCGATAGTCACTCGCCGCTCGCCGTCGTCTTCGCAAGAGCACGGTTTTTGGAAAGCCCCGATTCTCACTCCAGTAACCAAGATAGCAACCAGTCCTGCAACACCTGTAGGGTTGTTCAATCACTCATTGGGTACTCTTTTGACATTTACGATTAACTCAGCGGGTCGCAGTTGGGCAGACAATACCAAGGAAGAAGAACAAGAACAAGAACAAGAAACCACGAGAGTCTCTCAAGCCATCACGACCTAAGATGCACGCCGGTACGAACTATCCTCTATCCTTCAGTGCGTCCGAGCTGTCACTGAGAATTCTATATGCTTAGATCCCTCAGATGCCGTGGCAGGTCCCTCATTCTACGCAGAACCCTCAGGTGCTCCATCCAAAGCTGACCCTTCCACTCCTCAAGCGGGTCCTTCCACACCATCTGGGCTCGCTCCCGAAGGACGTTCTTCCAGTTTCGTTCAATCTAATGCAGGCTCCAATGACAGCTGGGATGACATGGACGGCCATGGCAAGTGTCTCGACTATTTCTGTGGCGGTCCACATCCGCATCGCGAGCGGTTCCGTCCATGGAGGAAGAAATCTTCTGCAGTCATCGAGGCTGAGCAGCAGCTGAAAGAGGCCAAGAGGAGGGTCAGACACGCGACGAAGATGGCCGCTCGCACGCAGAAAGGTCACGCGTCCCCTGACGAGGCAACGCTTGAGCACCTCGGTGACAGTCCGGTGGGCGGGGCCGCTCCTCGACGTGACGTATTGCAGCTGCAAGAGCCGGTTGAGGAGATCCGCCGACAACGTGACGATGAGGCTGCTGCGAGGCGGAAAGCGGAGGCTGAGAGGGAGGAGCTGCTGATCGAGGTCATCGAGTTGCGGCGTATGAGCCACAAGTCCCCTGAACCACTGGAACGTCAGATGCACTCAGGTACGAGCCACATTCTCCTCCATCTACTGCACCCAATCGGTCACTGATTACCATCCTGCTCATTCAATCCGTCAGTTGTGGAGGCAGACCCCTCATCCTCTACATCGAATGCCGGCAAAGATCACCATGTACATCCACCATATCACCACGATTCCCAATTGGAGCACACCAAAGCCTCACACGCGTCCCCTCACACCGATGAGGCAACTTCGGAGCGCATCGGGGAAGGTCGGATAGACGGGGCGAATGCTCTAGTTGGTCCCTTGCAGCGCCAAGAGCATACCGAGGAGATCCACCCACGGCCCAACGATGAGGCTGCGAGGCAGAAGGCCGATGCGAAGGTTGATTTGCTGGAGAAGCAGGTCAAGGCGTTGCAGGATATCATCCTCACGTCTCGTGAACCACTGGAACGTCAAACGCACCCAGGTACGAACCATCTTCTTCACCATGTACTGCACCCGATTGGTCACTAATCACACTGGTGCTCATTCATCCATTTAGGTTTGTCAGTTGTGGAAGCAGGTCGCTCGTCATCGGTCGCAGAGCCTTCATGCTCTACATCAAATGCTGGTCCATCCACTTCCCTATCCCGTTCTTCCACTTCCTCTAGTGACCCTGAAGGAAGTTCATCTAACTTCGCCCGACTTTACGCGCACTGCAAGCCATCTCGACGAGCCTGAGTGCCCCGAGTCGGTAAGGGGTGTCATCGGCACGTGTTCCTTGAATTCATCCCATGACTGGCTTCAATGTTTTCCTATCCTCTGTATCAACTCTGATTTGTTAGCTACTTCCACTGCCTGAGGATCTCTGTGTTAGTGCGGTATGTCAGTCTTCCCACTCAGGAGTACATATACCATGTTATATTTCAACTCTAGTCAGTATTACATATGAAATTCATGCCTCAATGGACATTCGAGACAGGAAAACTGAATCTTTTCATTCTGCACGCATAACTTCGTGGGTGACAAAGTTGGCCGGGCTGAGTGCGAGGGACGAGCACGCAGCGCTATGGCTGTGTATGAAAAGGTGTAGCTGGGCTGACTATCCACTTGGGTACCTCATCTGTCGTCCGTCTCCGAAGATAGGGACCAGGATGTTTAGGGCCAGGGGTGGAGTGGGGGGCGGGATGGTAACGGCGGTTTCGAGCCTGCGAAGGCTCTTGTCAGAGGGCTGCCGCTACCCCGACCGCCGCCCTTCCAGGGCTGTTTAGGATGACTACGAACTAAGCGTGAATAGATAGGGAGTGAGATTCCGGCACCTCACGGATGGAGGGGGAGACCCCGTCTACGGTTGGTTGAACAATTGGGTGAGGGGATGGTGGTGGGAATGCGTGATACACTATGGTGACGGAAGACCGACATCAAGGAAGTCGCGCAGGGACGATGACTCACCGCGATGCCTCTTCAATGCAGTCACTCTCTCTATGTCATCTTTTCCTGCCACATTCGTGCCCTTGTCATTGTCCTTGGTACTTTGCGAGTCAGTGTGAGGCTGCGAATACTTTGGTGTGTTTAAAGTTGAGGCATTTAACTAGGTTTAGCACGACGACTCCTTGCGGTGAGAAGAAGCTCTCTTACATCCGCATAACATTCTCCTTGTGCTCCATGGAGTGCTGACGAGCTCGCTGTGATCGGGTCTGTCCAGAGGTAGGTCAGAACGTCAGTAAGTACCAATGAGCAATATACACGCACACCTTATCTTTCCACCTTGCTTCTTGCGCGTAAATACGTTGCGGACCTTGGACGCGTTCTTCTTCCGGGCGACTCGGGCGTATTGGTTCGTTTTCTGGATGGGGATGGCTGTAGGAGGTATACTGGGATATATACGTGAAAACAGAGAGAATACCACGAACCTTGGGCAGATCAGAACTGAAGAAGTCAGTGGACAGTTGGTCGTCAGCTCCGAGAGGTAATTACTGCAGGTGCTGGAGGAGTACGCTATGGTGACGGAAGACCGACATCGAGGAAGTCGCGTGGGTACGATGACTCGCCGGGATGCATCGTCAATGTAGTCACTCCCTCTGCGTCATCCTTTCCTGGCACATTCTTGTCCTTGTCGCCGTTGTTGGTACTTTGCGAGTCAGTGTGAGGCTGCAGGTTATTCCATGAGTGAGATTGTCGATGCGCATCCATTAGTGAGTTGTTGTGAATCAAGAATTGCTTTCGGAACGACCATCTGAGGATGCAGGGAAGGACGTGCTGTGCTGTAGAGCTAGAATCTGGTGTGCAGAAGCCCTCCCCGCTTTGAGTCGAAACCAAACATCGAGAATAAACATGGAGGGATCCGTGACACGCACTGCCATGGGACACGACCAAGCTGTGCATATGATGAGCATCATGCACATGGGCGTTTGGGTGGTCTACTTACACGAACGGCAATGAGGGTAATGTCACGTAAAAGACTCGTCTAGTGCTCGAAAAGGCCTCGTCTTGAGTGGGGTGGGTTGCCCTGCTGACATCGGGCCGTCAGCAAAATGGAAGTGGTCATCATGCAGGCTCAAAGCACTTACGACTTACGACTTCCGATCTTATTCGCGTTTGACCGGCGCTAAATGGAGGGAGCTATGGCGGCGGACACTGCTGGGTCACCGACCTCGTGCACGACACGTTGAGGCTGCGTGCCCTGGCCATGTGGTCGAGTGTTCTGCAAGTCCCTCGCGTACACACTCCTACGCTCTTCCACTCACCAAATCTGACGGCTGTCACTGTTTACTCTCCCAATGATGTCGAACGCGTCGAAAAAGTCTGTCGACCTGATTCCAAAGCCTATATTGACGATATCAGCGCATGAAAAGGTCATCCAGGGAATAGCATACCTCCCTGGGGGAGAACAAGTCGTTACGCGCTCGGATGACAAGACGATTAAATTCTGGAACGTAGAGAATGGTGAGCAAGAAGAGAGATCAATGGAGCACGATGGCTGGGGTTTCGCAATCACGGGAGACGGGAGGAGGATACTGAACGGCGGCGTAGATGGGAGAATCAGGGTGTGGGATGTGGAGACGCAGGAGGGTACTGATGAATGGGAAAGTGGCCCAGGTGGTGTCTGCTGCATTGCCATATCGCCAGATGGTCAATTCGTTGCGAGTGGTGGCCAAGGTAACATCCTGATTAGGGAGATGAAGCAGGGCGGGCAGATCAGACATTCCCTCAAGGCCGACAATGTGGAGTCACTCTGCTTCTCTCCAAACGGGCAAAAGCTGGCATCGTGCAGTTGCTATGACGACAATAGGGGAGGTCAGAGTGGGCGATTTCAGTCGATTTTGAACAAGATTCAAGCCCTCGATTCACAGTGCGATTTTGCCAGTTGAATCGACCATCCGAGCTGAATTGTCGAATCGCCTTCTGAGGCGATTCAACACAGCTGAATCGAGATTCACGCCGCTATCCCTTTTTTATAGATAAATCCATAAAGATACAAAATAATTTATTTCAAATAAATCAATGCTATCAATGCTCTGAGCTGTCTTTTGGCAGCAGCTATCAGTTACAGGCCAAAAACTGCTTGTTCCATCCCAATCCTCTCGCCTTGTCGTCGTCGATGGGTGCCCACTCTTGTGGGCCCCTCGCATAGGACTTCCGTTGCAATCCTCTCGCCTTGTCGTCGTTGATGGGTGCCCATTTTTGTGGGCCCTCACGTCGTCCCAGCACTGAGAAAAGTTACAGCGCTTTTCATATTGATGCGGAATCGCATGTCAAACGTTGGATTGTCAGTTAGTAGGCTGGAAATGTCCGAACAAGGACCCCGAAAGTAACACCCCTGTCACGGGCAAGGCCAGAAGTACGAAATGGACGAGACCAGATTCCGGATGAGTTGACGAGAGTGAGAACTGAGAGATGCCAATGATTGGAGTTGATTCCACGAAGGAGAAGTACAAAGCCTCGAGCAACAGGATGATGGCGCGGATGCTTACATAAGTACGTAGTGAGCGTAGTGGCTAAGTACAACTTGAATAGGAATCCAAAACGAAGTGTACCATAAGATAAATATAAGTAAGTCAAGACAGGTGAGGGTAAACCTTGACCCTCACATCATCCCCCTTCTGAGAGATGAGTGTAAGAGGTCATAAATTAAGACGAGCGGCAGGGCGCGAAACGCGACCCGAGCAGGTAGTAGTGCGCGTGGGCGGTATGTATTCAGCACGCAAGTTTTGATGCTCGAGAGGCGGCGAAGCAGGGCGAGGTGCAGCGGAGGGAACTGCAGACGAAGGAGCGGGAGCGGGAGCGGGTGTATCCAAAACCATTCCATCTCGGTGCCTACCCGAAGGCGGAGATGACTCGGACGCCACGATACGATTCTCGGACGGTAGATCGCTCGGAGCGGACACCGGAGCGATGTGATCCTCAGGACCTGGATCAGAGAGGGAGAACGTTTGGGTGAGTACGAGGGCGTGTGGTCTAGGTGCTTTAGGATGTCGTCTATGGTAACGCTCGATAAGTTCATTATAAGTAATAGGAATATCTGAAAGGGGAATCCAAGAGTCTTCGGAATCAGATAAGTTCTTAAAGTGAACAAAATATTCAAAACGGTGACCAATTTTGCGGCAATCGCGAATGGAGTGAATAGAAAGTGAGGGGTCATCAGAAAGTTCAAAGGGTTCGGGGTCAGAATGAGCATGAAATTCAGAGGGGTCCTTGTAAGGTTCTAGAAGGGAAATATTAAAAACGGGGTGAAGACGAGAAAGATAAGAAGGAAGGGCGAGAAGATAAGAAGACAGGCCGATCTTACGAACGACACGATAAGGGCCAAGTCGTCGGTGATCTAGCTTGTCTGAGGGACGAGTGGTCTTGATGTTGCGACGCAGGAGCCAGACTAGCTGGTCCTTCTGCAACTCAGGAGCGGGGAGGCGCTTCTGATCATAATAGCGTGACTGTACAGCTTGCGCAAACTCGAGTTCAGCACGTAATTCAGCATGAATTTGCTCGAGCCGGCTTGCTAAGTCAGAGGCAGCAGGAACGGTTGAGCGTTCGGAGATCTGTGGTTCAAAAGTGGGGTGAAAAGCGTAGTTAGCAAAGAAAGGGGTTTGTTTCAAAGAAGTGTTCTCGAGGTTATTGAACGCGAACTCTGCGAGAGGCAGGTAGTCGACCCAGTCGTCCTGCTGGTACGAGCAGTACGCACGCAGGTAGGTCTCGAGCGTCTGGTTGGTATGCTCGGTGAGACCATCTGTCTGGGGGTGATAAGCGGTCGACATGTCTGTGCTAATTTGAAGAAGAGATGTAAGTTCTTTCCAAAAGCGGGAAACAAAGAGTGAACCTCGATCAGAAACGATCGAATCGGGAAGTCCATGAAGACGGAAAATATGATTAAGGAATAACCATGCGAGCTCGGGTGCGCTCATTGCCTCGCGACAGGGTACGAAGTGGGCTGCACACGTGAGACGATCGCAGACTACCCATATTGAGTCATAACCATGCGAGGTTGGGAGTTTGACGACGAAGTCCATCGTGATGGCTCTCCAAGGACGAGAGGGGACTTCAAGTGGTTTAAGAAGTCCATAGGGTTTGTGACGGGGAGTCTTGATACGTGCACAAGTATCGCAGGCCTCGACATAGCAACGAACAAAAGTGTTCATGCCAGGCCAGGAGTAGTCTCGCGAGACGAGACCCAGAGTGCGGTTGCGACCCGGATGACCTGCAGAGGGTTGGTCATGACGAGAATGAAGAATGTCAGTGCGTAATTGTTTAGGAACGAAGAGACGGCCTTTATGAAAAACCAAGCCTGACTCTGTGGTAAAGTCTGGGCTACCTTGAACCAATGCTTCGCGCCACTCATTGTCCTCGCGAAACGCGGACTTGAAACGCTCCAAGAGCGCTGAGTTGTCGATGGCAAGCGTGGTAAGGGCCTGTGAATGAGCTGAAAGGGAAGAAATAGAATGCGAAGGAGTGTTAGCGGAATTAGGAGAAAAAAGAGCGTTAGTATGTTCAGGGGTTAAAAGGACTTTGCGCTGGCACTCGTAGGTGTCATCCCCCTTCTGAGGGACGAAGTCCGGGCGACGAGACGGAGCGTCTGCGACATTGGTATGACCCGGGCCCCAGGCAAGAGTAAAATTAAAGTCAGAAAGAAACATTGACCATCGCGCTTGGCGACGATTCAAAACTTGAGAGGACATGAAAATACTTAAGGTTGTTATGGTCAGTGACGACCGAGGATTGGCGACGGCGAGCCTAGAAGCCATGCGTGCATGTCGCGAAAACGCAGCGACAATAGCGAGGAGCTCCTTGTCGTGGATTTCATAGTTGATTTCTGCAGGAGAGAGCTTGCGGGAGAAGAAACCGACGGGGTGAAAGGACACCATCATCGTCGGGCTGCATGTGGACTGCTGAAATAGCAAAGTC
>MU123884.1:39158-63471 GCA_014904935.1 Melanogaster broomeanus | reverse complement strand
TGTTTTCATCAAAAAGGTTTTGTAGGAACCATGGTCGTCTTCGCCTCATCTGGCCAAACTCAATTAACATATATAGTTTTATAACTAAAATTACTTGTAATATGATTTGTACCTGCAGGTATACCCTTGACAGGTGTACCCGTGGGTCCGTACCTACTTACACCTGAGACACACTCGAAAAAATCAACCTAACATAGCCACCACATATGGCTTAACACATTGCACCTGGGAAAGTGGCTCTGTCTGTCACAAATATATACAACAGATGCAAGATAAATATTTAACTCTGATCATGAAACTTAGTAACACGAACAAAGGCTGTTAAGTCCGATTTCTCCGGAGATATCAGAGTAATGGAGATAGTGGGAGTATACATGAAAGGTGAAATGGACGTTGGCTTCAACTTATGTGTTGCACCCTTGCCCCAAGTTCTTGTCCAAATATTTATTGGAGGAGCAGAGCAACAGGAGTTACAGAATTAGGTCAGAGTAACGACAAGAAGACTAGCTTCAAGTGTTGAGCGAGGAGATCAAGGAGTTGGTTAGAAGAGATTCAGAACGAGCTGAATAGGAGGAAACTAAGATCATATTCGAACTGCAGAACACTAAGTACATGTTGAGCTTTTAAACTACAACGGAGAATGACCAATAAAGGAAAGTAGCTACGATGACAAGTAAACACAAGGTATTCGGAGAGCCGGAGATACCATAATCAGACAGAGGGAGTCAGAAGAGTCATAGGGAGTCAAAGGGAGTCATGAAGAATGTACTAAACCAAAGTAAGTCTAATGTGACAGGGCTGTCAAGAAACGTCAAGATAGAATGGAGAGACATAAGCAGAATTAGTAATCAAGATAGGAGTAGCAACAGGAGATGAACTGGAAGAGCAGAGATGAGGCGAGAGCACTGTATGAGGTCTGGTATCCCCCCCTTAGGCCCGAACCCTTGAGGGCCATATGGAGGTGATCGTCCAATGGAGGTTTGCGGCGGAGTTTGAAATGGAGTGTGAAACTGGTATAAAGACGTTGAACATCATCTGAAAATTTTCAACAACTCTTGTCCTCCGATTAACACCATGTCCGATGCCTTTGACTTGAACAATATTACTACCTGGGTGGACAACTTGCTCCAAGAGCACGAAGACAATAGCGACGAGCTGTTCGGAAAAAAGGCTGTGGAACATCAGAGACACGTGAAGGTGAAGAAGGCTGTGGAAGAGGATGAGAGGAAGAGGGTTGAAGAAGAGACATGAAGGATGGCCAAAGAGGAGGTGAAGAAGAAGGCTGAGGAGAGGCAGGCGGAGACAGTGAGAAGGGTCGAAGCCCTTCGGCTGGTAAAAGTGGCAGAGGAATGGGGAGCATCACAGGGAGTTGCAGGCATAATGGAGGTGGGTGTACTTCTACCCTGCGAGGGTTGCGAGACCACCAGCATGGAATGTACCATGGAGAAGGCTGGGAGTAGCAAGGCGATGGTGTGTGATCGATGCCGCCATGTCAGGATGGCCTGCTGCAGGCCCAGCCAGGAGAAGAAGGAGCACCGCAGGAAGAGGGAGGAACCTATGTCACAGCATGGGCAGAAGAAGAAGCAGGTGCAGACTGCTAGTCCATTGGAGGATGAAGCAGAGGGAGACGTCGGTTGAACGCCATTGGTATGTTGACCGTGGCAATAGTTGGTTGGACGGAGGAGGCAGGGCTGCCTGGGAGGAGGAGAGAGGTACCATGTCACCCTCCTCTCCATGATGGGTGAAATCGCCCAACATTTTCACATGGCGAGGAAGCTCAGGAGCAAGAGGTGATGGAGGAGGATGAGGCAGAGGAGTAGATAGTTTGTACTTATTGTTTTGTTGCCATCAAATGTACTCCATGCCTTCGTTATAGTCCTAAATAAGGTCTGGGTTTATGTGGGATGAAGAGTGTGAAAGGTTTCCACTAGTTCTGATGCATGTCTGAGCTCCATTGTGAGTACCAAGATGTTTCTTCATCAGTTCCCTCGTAACGGCCCACCTTACCAAATATAGGAGCAGTTCTCATCGACGGTCGATCTTTGAGTCCAATTTCGAGAATTTCAAAACGTCTGTTTACGTCGACTTCAATTGAGGTGGCAGTGCTGTACATGATTTGGAATGACTTTTGGAGTGGCGGTTCGAGCTGGGAGACTGGAAGACGGGGTGAACTGATTGCATGGAATTCTGGGGAGTCGGAGAGTGATGGACTGTGGGCCTGGGGTTGTGATGATGGGGAAAGGACCAAAGTTCTTTTCGACAATTGTCTTAGAGGGTCTGTAAGAAGCGGAAGACTTGGCTTTTATACGAAGGCTTGGTCTCTGAGTTTGAAGTCAAGTGCCAGAGAGCAGTCTTGGCATCAGCTGGTCCCTGGTTATGTTGTTGAGCATGGGCCATCTCAGAAGGAGGAAATTGGTGTAGTTCTTCCAAGTTTGACAGTGTATTGCATGGCATGAGCAGAGGTGAGGTATGTTCTCGGGTGAACGGAGATGTTTGGGTGATAGCCTTTGTTAGCAAAGAATGGGGATACCCTGGTGGTGGCACTTGGAGCATTGTTGTATGCGAATTCTTGCTGGTAATTGCAGTAGATCCGTAGGTATTGTTCGAGCGTCTGATTCATGCATTCGGTTTGACCATCGCCTTCGGGGTGATAACCGGAGGTGAAGTGTAGGCAAATGTCGAGGGCTTTACCGAGTGAGCAGAAGAAATGGGAGACGAACTCAGACCCACGGTCAGAGATGATATGCGATGGAACTCCATGCTTGGAAAACATGTGAAGCAGGAATAACTTGGCTAATTCCGGAGATGTGATGGTGTTGTGCATCGGAATGAAGATACATTGTTTGGAAAGGTGATCAATGACTACTAGGATAGCGGTGAATCTGGAGGACAGGGAAGTTGTTTGATGAAATCCATAGAGATGGAATTCCAGGGTTTTTTCCAGCACAGGGAGTTGTTTCAGGAGGCCATATGGGTGATGCCTCGGGACTTTGACATGAGCACAGGTGGTACAGGAACTGACATAGTCTTTGATGAATGTTCTGATGCCTGGTCATGTATATTCATGCCGGATGAGTTCTAGTGTGCAGTTTTGGCCAAAGTGGCCAGGTAAGGGGTGGTCATGTTTGTACCGGAGTACATGGAGACGTAGATCGTTGGCTTCTGGCACATAGATGTGATCATTGAGACGGAGGAATCCTTCAGAGTCTACAGTCCAGCAAGATTCGGAGGTGTCAGAGAGGTGAATAGTAGCCAATGGATCAGTGGGAAGGACAGAAAGGATATCTTGGTGGAGCATCTCGATGTTGAATAGCGAGCTTGCACAAGGATGGTAGCTTGTAGGGATGAAGCGAGCTGCTCCTGGGTGAAGACTGGGCGGAGATTGTGATTGTGAGGGTTAACTCGAGCATAGTCCTTATCCCCCTCTTTGGGGTAGACGTCCCAGTGTCTAGTGAGGGCATCGGGTTTGGCGCCGAGTTTTCCGGGACGGAAACGAATGACGAGGTTGAACTGGGAGAGGTACTCGGACCACCAGGCTTGGCGCCGAGTTAGGATCTTGGATGTGGAGAAGTACTTGAGGTTCTTGTGGTCAGTGACGACATCAACTGGAGTTGCGGAGTCTTCGAGATAGTGACGCCAGGAATGGAATGCTTCATGAATAGCGAGAAGTTCTTTGTCATGGGTGTCATAGTTGAGTTCTGGAGATGTGAGAATCCAGGAGTAGAATGCGACCGGACAAACCTCATCATCCAGACAATGGATGGAGAGGATGCCGGCAATGGCATAGTCAGAAGCGTTGGTCTCAACAATGATAGGGGCATCTGGTACCCAATGAGTTAGAATGGGAGTGGAAGTGAAAGCATCCTTGAGGTGTTGGAAGGCAGCACGGCAGTTGTCGGAGTAACCAAATATGAAACGACAGTAGAAGTTGGCAAAACCAAGGAAGGATTGAATGTCTTTGACCTTCCAAGGTTCCAGCCAATTGTGAATGGCTTTGACTTTTTCGGAGGACATGGTCAGACCATTGGGAGATAGGAGGTATCCGAGGTATTCCATAGAGGTGGTGTGGAATTCACATTTTTCTGGTTTAGTGTAGAGTACGTGTTTCCGGAGATGATGGAGAACCTCCCGGACATGCTCCTTGTGGGAGGCCATATCCTGGGAGTAGATGAGGATGTCATCCAAGTAGATGACTATGCAAACATCAAGCATATCAGCGAAGATTGTATTGACGAACCGCTGGAATGCAGCTGGGGTGTTGGTAAGTCCGAATGGCATAACAAGCCACTCGTACGAGCCATAGCGCATATGGCAAGAAGTCTTCCACTCATTGCCAGGCACGATCCAGACGAGATGATAAGTGTGCCAGAGATTGATCTTGGTATAGATTTTGCCATGGCTAGGGGAGTTGAGCAGATCAGAGATGAGTGGGAGTGGGTAGCAGTCTTTCTTTGTGATTTTGTTGAGGCCTCTGTAGTCAATGCAAAGGCGGAGGGAACTGTCCTTCTTGTGGACAAAGAGGACTGGAGCAGCGTGAGTGGAGGAAGAGGGACAGATGAAGCCATTGGTGAGATGTTTGTCAAGGAAGGTTCGGAGTGACTCCAGCTCAGTGGCAGAGAGCGAGTAGAGTGTTCCGAGGGGCGGAGAAGTACCTTCTTCCAAGTCAATCTTCAAATTGTGTTCGTGGTGTGGAGCAAGCATGGAGGCCTTGCTTATGCTGAAGACATCGGCGGACTCGTGGTATTCTGGGGGAATGGAAGGGAGATCAACTGGATCAGCTTCGGTAGAGGTGGAACAAAGCTTACTTTCATCCGGGTGGAGTTGCAGGCTGAACTGCACCGAGCCTTCAAGTCTGCATGCCAGCGCAAAGGCGGCAGCATTGATGAGGCAATGGGAGGAGCCTTGCGGTCGGAAAAGCATGGCAAATCAGGGGAGTCAGGGTCAGCCGGAGGAGAGGATTCTGGAGTGACATCGGGGGTGTTGGCACTTGCTGCTGGATTGAACGGAAAGTGATACTGCTCGAGACCCAGTCAATTGATGGATTGTAGCGGGTGAGCCAGTTGTGTCCTAGAACAAGTGAGCAGGCAGAGTCCAACGGAGTTACATAATAGCGGAGGTGATATTGCCAGTAGGGAAACAAACAGAAAGGTTTACAGCTTCGGTAATAGAAGAATTGGAACTACCATTGAACAGGTGGAGAAGAATAGGAGATACAGAGAAAGTTTTGATTTTATGTTTTTTGACGAAAGTTGTATCTATGAAACAATCACTAGAACCAGAGTTTATGAGAGCAGGAAAAGCGGAGATGTCATAAGAAAGTAAAGTAACAGATGGTATCAGAGAATTTGGATCAGAGAGAGTGGATGTGTTGAGTCGGGTCTCCTGTGTTGCACGGTTGGAGTCAACACAACCTCCATCCTGTGTGGAGTCTTGGAGGTTGCTGACTATTTTTCCACCTCCTTGGAGGTGGAGTTACTCTCTGGAGCAGTGGAGGTCATGGAGGCATGAGCTTTAGCAGCGTGGGAGGTGGACTTGGAGCAGTCCTTGGCCATGTGGCCAGAGCCACCACAGAACATACAGAGCTTGAGGTCGAAACGGTGCTTGCGCTCTTCAGTAGGGATTGTCACAGGTTGGGTAACCCGTGCAGGTACCGGGTACGGGTACCTGCCGGGTATGGGTGGGGGTCAGGATTTTGCGACCCGCATAAAAACCCGTACCCGTGGGCAGGTTACTGGTACCCATTGCCTAATTGAGGGATATGTGGTGGTGGGATTGGCATATTTGGCTCAGTTGCACCCGGAACACCGTGGCGCAGTGCACACTCTCACCCTCACCCTCAACTTCTCTCTCAACAACTCCCTGGACACCTCGCAGCAAGACTGGGTTACCACCTCGGCATTTCGAGGCACTATGTTCAACGTTTCAGGTGCGACATGAGGTTTCGGGTGACAAGGGAAGCTGGGGCTTGAGACACGTCAGTAGCCACTTGATCTTTAAGATCAGTGCGCTGATCATTATCAGAACCACTCCTTTTCTCCCCTGTCGCATTGCTTTTACTCCCACCCACTCGCCCACTCGCTCTTGGCCTCACCCGCTTGTTTATGGCCCCACCCGCTCATTTTTGGCGTCCCAGTCTGCTTGTTTTTGGTCCTGCCCACTCGCTTTGACCGCAGCCACTCATTTTTAACCCCACCCCCATCTGTTTGTTTTTGATCCTACCTAATCGTATTTGACCCCACCTGCTCATTTATGGCCCCACCCACCACTCGTCCATCAAAAAATGACCCCACCCTTCTCAAAAGCAGACCCAACATGTCGAAAATGGACCCAGCATGCCTGTTTTCGACCACGCTGGTGCGTTTTTAGTCCCACCCATGCGTTTTTAGTCACCTGCTGTGCGTTTTTCAGTACCACCGACCAGCATACCTCTTTTTGACCACGCCGTGTGTTTCCAGTCCCCCCATGCGTTTTCAGTCACACGCTTGATTGTCCCATACAGTATTCAAACAATCGCCGTGGACGAGGACAGAGGCAAGAGCTAGCCTAGATCGCAGAGGCACAGACTCGTCAGGTACATCCATCACCGATGACTGACGCTAGTCACAGCAAACGTCGCCGTCTCGAAGCTGAACTTCGAACCCTCTACGGCATTCAAGGAAATTGTCACTCAACAGTGTGTACGCCTTTCTCTTCCCTCTTTCATGCGCCTGCTCACTTGTTGTCTGCCCAGCCGCATCACACTGCAGTAGCTAGTGTTGACGTTTTTCAGCAAGGGTCCGTTTACGCACAATAGTGTAGATCATTATTTCATGTATACCATACAGTGCTACCTACTAAGCTGGACACCCGCGGGTATAACCCACTGCGGGTGCATCCGCAGGTCCATTATGGTCAACCCGCAGCTCATACCCATACCCGCACTAGGGGTGTGGGTACATCCTGGGGTAGGGGTGGGGGTATGGCCACTCGTACCCCAGGGTATACCCGTGCCAATCCCTACTCTTCAGAGGTTAGCTTGCCGTCTTTCCCAAGTTTCTCAGAGAGGTTGGGAGTGGCTTTTGCTTTCGGAGGGGCAGATTTAGATGAAGAAGTGGTGGAGTTGGATGTGGAGGTGGTACCGGAGGTGGACGTAGAGTTTTTGGGTTTGGAGGACGAGTCGGATGATTTGGAGGAAGGTTGGGTATTAGTCTTCGCCTTTCAGTTGACTTCTGATTTGCACTCCCAATAGCGCGCGTCGATACCTTGGGTGAGAACTCAGAGCTTGGAGAGTGTGGCAGGTTTTCTGACTCTAGCGATTTCATCCTTGACACAATCCCATAGTCCGTTGTAGAAGTGGTGCCGCAGGGCACCATCCCTGTAGCCACAGACCTTGGGAAGCGATGCGGTTGAATTCTACAACGTACTTATTGATACGTTGTCCGTCCTTCATCGAAAGATGGTCGAGCTGGTGTTCTGCGTCTGCAATGGGGTCATGTGGGCCAAAGTTGGTCTGGAGTTCCGATAGGAATTCTTGGTAATCATCCATCCACAAGGGACGGAGATCCGGATATTCCATGTGGAGGATGTCTGGTTTGAACCACTTGAGCACCATGCCCTTAAGATAGGACTGGGCGAACATGACTTTAGCATGGTCAGTCTGGAATAGTGTTCCCAAGTTCAGTTGCAGGACTGATAAAAGACCAGCAACTGGACTGGACTGCATGGGGTTGCAACTGGACCAGGTTGCCAGTTGCCTGGTTTTTGAAATCAAAGACAGGACCAGTTGCAACCAGTTGCAATTGGTTCACACAGCCACACCCAAATTAGGATATTTTCCCCTATTTGTACTGATTTTTAATGATTTTTACTGACTTATGTGACTCCAAAAATATCAATTAAGTATGGGTCTCCATCTCCAGGGCCATCATCCCTGGGTGGTCCAGGATCTTGGCCACATGGGCCTGGTGTTGGCGTACTTGGAGTTGGTCGGGAGTTGGAGATAGAGGGATTGGAATGATGAGCTGAGAAGCTGAAAATTTGACTGACGGTTTCAGGGGCCTCTGTGGGTGCTCATGAGGGAGGCTAACTGAGGAAGGGAAGGTGTAATGGAAGCTGAGTTTTGACAGAGTGTTTGAGAGCGAGTCTGAACCCTGGTATCAGGCCATAGAGCAATGCTAGTGAACTCAAGCAAGTATGAGTTTGAATATACTGTTAAGTCCGGTTCCTCTGGAGATATCAGAGTAACTGGAGATAGTGGGAGTATACGTGAAAGGCAAAATGGACATTGGCTTCAACTTATGTGTTGCACCCCTACCTGCAAGTTCTTGTCCAAATATTTATTGGAGGAGCGGAGCAACAGGAGTTACGGAATTAGGTCAGAGTAACGACAAGAAGACTAGCTTCAAGTGTTGAGCGAGGAGATCAAGGAGTTGGTTAGAAGAGATTCAGAACGAGCTGGATAGGAGGAGACTAAGATGATATTCGAACTGCAGAACACTAAGTACATGTTGAGCTTTTAAGCTACAATGGAGAATGACCAATAAAGGAAAGTAGCTACAATGACAAGTAAACACAAGGTATCCAGAGAGCCGGAGATACCATAATCAGACAGAGGGAGTCAGAAGGAGTCAAAGGGAGTCAATACGAGTCAGGAGGAGTCATGAAGAATGTACTAAACCAAAGTAAGTCTAATGTGACAGGGCTGTCAAGAAACGTCAAGATAGAATGGAGAGACATAAGCAGAATCAGTAATCAAGATAGGAGTAGCAACAGGAGATGAACCAGAAGAGCTAGTGTTTTAAAGTCCAGTCCAGTCCAGTCTTTTGACCAATTTTGTGGGTAACTGGACCGCAACTGGTCTTTTTAATCCCAAATCTGAGGCAACTGGACTGAAACTGGTGGCAACTGGTTGCAGATAATCAGCTATGGTAATTGAACCAGTTGCAACTGGTCTTTTGCAAAGACTGGTATACTCGCATAATTATTGTATTAAATGATGAAAAAAGTATATTTCAGGAATTTCTCATCATGCACAGCATAGGGGTGTGTCAATACAAGGTAATTTACACTCAAAAATGTACAACAAATGTATATTTTCTTCGTTTTTTCATATAAATATAGTAAATTAACATGAAAAATTGACATCATACATTCTGATGTGTCATTGAAATGTGAAAAAACCAACTATTGGAACATGGCAACCAGTCTTTTGTTTTTCTAAAATTCAAGGCAACTGCAACTGGACCATGTATCAAAGTCAGGCAACTGCAACTGAAGTCCAGTTGCAACTGGTGTCAGTCCAGTCCAGTTGCCAGTCTTTTATCAGTCCTGCAACTGGACTTCAAAACACTAGGAAGAGCAGAGATGAGGCGAGAGTGCTGTATGAGGTCTGGAGATGGTGTGGAGATGCGGAGAAGTCATGCGCGGTATGGGATGTGACAAAGGCTAAACAATAATAATGATTATAAATAAAACAAGGACAAGACTTTGCAATGACAAGATATTTACAACATTGGTGAAGACTTTGCTAATATATATTAATAACACAGATTCTGCACATGTGTCAGAACATATCAGGATACAATAGCCTCAATTATTGAATATGTATTCATATCAGATTCATATTTAGACAATATGTATCTCCTCCAGATTCCCAAATATATCTCTAATATTACCTGCTGCCAGATTGTCGACATTTTCTCACTGTGTAATTAAATAAGATATGGCATCTTGGTCTTGTGTACAAATCTTGAGTCTGAGGGGTTATCATATCCTGCATATGTCTACAAATATTCAGGAAATACATATTTGAACATTATTTAAATTCTGGTTTCTAATCTATCTGTTAGATATATTTATTTTCCCAGGCGCAATATGTTATTGGATAAGGTAACCCTCTTTTGTGACAACTTTTTTGACTGTGTCTCAGGTGTTACCCACAGCTCAACCCATACCCATCATGTCGGGTATGGGTACATGATGGGTACAGGTACAGGTATGACCTCCCACACCCACAGGTTTACCCGTGCCACTGCCTAAATACCGGGGATAGTGTAGTTGGAGGCATCAGTCTCCACAGTGATAGGGCACCCGGAATCAAATGTGTCAGGACTGGGGCAGAAGTGAAGGCCGAGGGACAACATGGAGGACGATATGTCTTTGTTCAAGCCATATGACTGACTTGATAGAGCCGAAATAGATGCATGTTTCGGTTGAGCTCTGAATGATGAGTTTTCACCCTGTGTGAACAGGGAATGGTATGGCAGGGGAAAATGATGTGATGAGCCATGCTGGCATTGACTGGTTGTCAAGTGGCTGGCCGATGGCATGTGCATATCCATTTGATTGAGCGAACTCAGGTATCCAGGAAGCGCTTGATGGCAATGACATATTGCTGTGATGGGAAATGAATGGTGATGGCAGATGTGATGGCAAAGAAGTTGTATGGCAAATGAATGGCAAATGAAAAACATGTGTCACTGCTGGCATGGGCGCTTAAGTTTGCTGCCTTCTAGTTTGAGCAAAGCGAAGATCCTCTATTTTGGGAGAGAAGATCGGAACAGCAGGATCTTGGCCAGGATGCTGTCATGTTGCAACTTTGACTGCATAACTCATCACATTTCTTCTTCTTCTACCATTGTTGCTTGCCTCCAGTGCGAAGGATGACTGCACTGTTCTTGTAGTCATCTGCCCAACATGAAAAATTGCAACTGTCCCCAGTAAACACAAAAGGAGTGGAATGGTGGAATGGAATGGAAAGATTGTAAACTTCATTGGGAATCATCATCAGAATCGTAAGTGTTGTCTTCATCATCATCGTCATCTTCTTCTTGACTGGCAGGGAGGAATGTCGTGGAAGGTAAAGGAGTGTTTCGTGAATCATAGGGAATGAGTCGAAATGCAGCTATGCCTCGTCTTGAAATACTGCCATCCATTTCTTTGAGCACATATGATCCACCCTTTGTCTGATGAACAACTTCAAAGGGACCAAGGTAGCATGGCTTTGACTTCCAATCAAGTTCTTTCTCCACTTGATTGTTGTGAACCAAGACTAGATCTCCAGCATTATATGTGGTCGTGACCAGACAAGATGCATAACATTTCTCAAACTGCTTCTTGGATTGTAGACATGATTGATGGAGAGTTTCATATGCAGCTTGAATATCTTCTGGTCTCTTCTCCAGCTGACGGATCCATAAGGCAAGAAGCTCTTCAGAACTCACGCCAGATTGAATCCTTCGACGAGATGGGTAGACTCAAAGAGATCAAAATGGAGTACTGGATCGACACCATGAAGAAGGAAGTATGGTCTGAAACAGGTGGCATGACGAGTAATGACTTTATCAGAAAAGAATGCGTGATGAACCTTGGTGGGCCAGAGAGATACATCTTCTCCACAAGACTTGAGAATGGCTTCAACAATGACAAAGTGTCCATGCTTGACAACTCCATTGGCTTTTGAGTTGTAGAGTGAGATGCAAATTTGGGGAAGAGAGTAGCGTTTCATCAATCTCTCGAATGCTCCTTTGACTTGACTCCCATTGTCTGTGACAACTTGGGCAATGGCTCCATAGCAACAAATAATCTCTTCCCAGAAGAACTTGGCTAGTGTCTCGGCAGTGGCATGTCTGAGTGCACGACCTTCAGCAGCAAGTGAGAGATCATCACGAGCAGCAACAAGGTAGCGATATCCCCAAGCTTTGGGCATAAGCATGACATCGACATAGATCTTTGTGAAGATGGTGGGTGATGCAGATACTGTGAGGGGGATTTCAACTTTGCCTGTACTGCGAACTTGAAATTGATGGCAGGAGCGTATATGGTGAGCGACATCTTGAAACATGTAAGGCCAGTAGAAGTGTTCTTTCACTGTCTGAAAGACTCCATGGATACCTCTGTGTCCAAGATCCTCATGGGCTTGACTGAGAATGTGAGAGCGCAATTCTGGGTCAAGGATGACTTTGGATGGAGGATTAGAACCATGACGTTTGAAGAGCTGATCTCCTTTGAGGAAGAATTGGAGTGTCTTTCTGATGAAGCACTTTCAAGCAGTGATGGATGGGATGGGAGTGTTGGATATGCATGTCGAGCGCACAGTACATGTTGCTTGAATACGTATACATTGTGATTAGTCATCCTACTTAATTACTTCGCCAGCTACCTTTGTCTTATACCAGAGTTGAGTTTATCACCCCATACGAATGACTATGTCGTCTTTGTCGGTTTGATTGAACATAAACTCAACTCTCACCAATCTCGTTGTTGCCCATTCACACCTGATCAAATCCACTCGTTTCCCCACTTGGCAGTTGCACTGTTGCTCACCACTCGTTGCTCATTGCCACGTAGTTGCTCGCCTCATGTTTGTTGTCGTTTTCGTCATTCTCATTCTACCGTGGCTACTGGGCCAAACCAGATGTTTTCATGCTCTCTCGTGGCTAACTGCAGCCCAAACCAGACGTTCTCTCATTCTCTTGCGGCTAACTGGAGCCCAAGCCAGACGTTTTTCGTCATTTTTCGTCATTTTGCCACTGGGGCCAAAGCCAGTTATAGTTGCTCACTCGTCATTTTCCATTGTCGCTCATTTGACATTGCCTGCTCCTGCTTCCATTTCCCTTTCCTGCCTGATCTTCACTGCCATCCCTACTCTCGTCGTCACACCTGTCGTTACCACGTGTTCCTTGTCATCATGCCCGAAAATTCGTTTGCGAAGCTTGACGGGACTAATTACTATGAATGGAGAATGCTCATGGAAGCGTTATTGATTAAGAAAGGCCTACTGGACTATGTTGATGGCACGAAGCCTCAACCAGTTGGCAGTTCTAATTCAAAACCTGTCAAGGATTTCACCCGGAAACAATCAGAAGCTCGTGCAGAAATTATTCTTCATGTCAAAATCTCTCAGCTCCCTCATGTCCGTAATATGATCCCACCGTTATCTGGTCTGCCCTCGAAACTGTCCATTGTGCTCATGGTTTTGCCACCCGCCTCGCACTATGGCACAAATTTCTCACGCTGAAGAAAGCCGACAATGCAACCATGCAAGCCTGGATTGCAGAAGTTCGCCGCATCGCTTTCCAATTAGAAGAAATTGAGGTCACTATTGCTGACGAAGATCTCATCCTCATGCTCACCCTTGGTCTTCCCCCATCATATGAAAATTTCATTGTTACCCTTGACTCCACCTCACCCACCAACCTCACTCTCGATTATGTGATCTCCCATCTCCTAAACGAAGAAGCTCGCCAATCTCATACTTTGAATACTGACGAAGCTGCAATGCTCTTAGATAGGCATCAAAGAAGGTTAGCTCGGAAGCTGAACACTCCCCTTGAACAAATTACATGCTTTAATTGTGGAGAAAACGGGCACTACCAAAGTCACTGCCCGAAGAAAGACCCATCGCGACCTCAGCAAACCGCCGCAACAACTACTGAATATGCATTCTAGTTATTATCTCTTTCACTTGTACCACTTTGCTCGAGGAGGTGTGTTGGATATGCATGTTGAGCGCACAGTACATGTTGCTTGAATACGTATACATCATGATTAGTCATCCTACTTAATTACTTCGCCAGCTACCTTTGTCTTATACCAGAGTTGAGTTTATCACCCCATATGAATGACTATGTCATCTTTGTCGGTTTGATCGAACAGGGAGGGACCTGCATGGTACATAGGAAATGAATGATGTGATGTAGGGTGTGGTCTTGAGACACAGATGTTGAATGAAATGAAGGGAGTGTGGTGAAATGATAGGGAATGTAATAGGATGTGCTGTGGAAAGATTCTAACCAATCATCAGCCTCTGCAGCATCTTGTTCACCTTCTTCATATTCTTCTTCTGTTGGCTGATGGCGAGAGAGTGCATCAGGTCCTTGATGATGTATGGCAGGAACATGGATGAGCTTAAAGTCAAACATCAGGACACCTTCAATCCAGCAATTGATAGTAGCATTTGGCTGAAGATCAGGTTCGTTGAGCGTGCCTTTGATGTATTTTGCATCAACCTCGATGAAGAGATGCTTGACTCCATAGAGATAGAGACGATAATGGTGAAGTGCTCTGAAAAGTCCATAGAGTTGAGCTCAGGCTGACTGTAGCGTGATTCCCGCTCATTGATAGGAAGAGAGCCATAGCGAGCTGGACATTTTCTGCCTTGATCATCAAGTTGGGATAGAATGAATCCAATACCAATATTGCTGGTATCAACTGAAAGAATGATGGGGAGGTTGGATGTATAGTCTATAGGGGAGAGAGCAGGAGCGTTTGTGACAGCATGCTTGAGAGTGTCAAAGGCTTCTTGTTGTTATTCATCCCAGATGATAGGGGCATCTTTTCGATAGAGTTCAACAAGTGGATGTGCCAATTGAGAGTAGTTTGCAATCCAGATGTGAACAGTGCCACATAGTCCAAGAAATGAGCGAACATCTTTTGGCATAGTAAGTGTTGGCCAATTCAAAATCTTCTGTACTTTTGCCTCTTGTGGAGATCAATCATCCCTCAGGATGGCAATCTTGACCAAGAATGGTGACACGTGGATTGCAGATCTGTGATTTTGGGCTAGCAAATGTGCCACCAGCATGTGCAAAGCAATGCATGATCTGATGAACGTCTACAGCATGTTCCCATATGAAGTGATGGATGCCAGGATTCTCCAATAGTGTTTCAGGATTTCCATCAGAATCTTCATAGCATGTTGGTGGGCCTTTGATAGGAAGATTATCAATGAAGACATTGGCAACATGTGGGATTTCATCTTGTAGAATGAAGCTTGTACAGTTTTGGAATTCTGAAGGTGAGTTGGTGAAACCTTGAGGCATTGTTGTGTGCCATAAAGAGGCATCATGAAAGAGGTGAGGTCGCATGAATTGGGATGGAGTCGGTGTGCATCAAATCCAGAGAATAGATCAAAGACAGTGTAACATTGCCTGTCAGCAAATGGCTCAACAAAGTCATCAAGGATGGGAGGTACACCAGCATCTCGGATGGTGACTTTATTGAGAGGCTGCAGATCATGAATGATGCATATCTTGCCAGTCTTCTTCATGACACAGAACCATTTGGAGCGATAAGATGATTGGGATGGTTCATAGAGTCCGACCACAATTTTGTCTTTGAGCAGCTGGATGACTCACTCACGAATGCCAGGGGGTATAGGAATGTTACGGAACTCCCATGGCTCATGAGGAAGAATAGGGATGATGTATGGAGTGAAGTAATCGTCCTGGAAGGTACCACATTCTGATTTGTCAAAGCAAGCACCTGTTCATTGAGCTTCATGATATGAGCAAAAAGCTTTTCTTCTTCGGGCCAAAGAAAGTATATGTGATTGACTGGAGTTGATGGCTGTGGAGGATAAAGGCATTTGTAGGTATCTAGGATGGTCTCATCCAGGTTGTGAGGAATACGCTGTCCATTGGCCAGCACCACTCTTTGTGCACTATCCTTTGCCAAGAGACCCTTCTGTATGAGCTCATTGACTTCTGTACAGTCATTCACCCCATGACCTTGAGCACCACTGCTGAAGCACATAATGTTCCTTCCTCCTGCTGGACATGGTTGAGGAGCAGGGGCAGAGGAGAGATTCAGGGTAGCAGATGAGGTTGGTGCGAGGACGAATGACTTTGGCAGTGTCTGGGTCAAGCTTGAGAGCATGATAGTAGAGCAGAGAGTAAAAGTATGGTCGCCGTCTCCAGGGCCATTCATGCCCTGGGTGGTCCAGGATCTGGCCCATGGTGCCTGGTGGTTGGCGTACTTGGAGTTGGTCGGAGTTGGAGATAGAGGATTGGAACCGATGAGCTGAGAAGCTGAAAATTTGACATGACGGTTTCCAGGGCCCTCTGTTGGGTGGCTTCATTGAGGGAGGCTAACTGAGGAAGGGAAGGTGTAATGGAAGCTGAGTTTTGACGGAGGTTTGAGAGCGAGTCTGAACCCTGGTACAGCCATGGAGCACATGCTAGTGAACTCAAGCAAGTATAGGTTTGAATATATGTAAGTGCGGTCCTCTGGAGATATCAGAGTAACGGAGATAGTGGGAGTATACGTAAAGGCCAAAAATGACATTGGCTTCAACTTTGTGTTGAACCCCTACTGCAAGTTCTTGTGCCAAATATTTATTGGAAGGAGCGGGAGCAACAGGAGTTACGGATTAGGTCAGAGAAGACAAGAAGACTAGCCTCAAGTGTTTGAGCGAGGAAGATCAAGGAGTTGGTTAGAAGAGATTCAGAACGAGCCTGATTAGGAGGGACTAGATGATATTCGAACTGCAGAACACTAAGTACATGTTGAGCTTTTAAGCTACAAGGGGAATGACCAATAAAGGAAGTAGTACACATGCAATGTAACACAAGGGTATCCAGGAGAGCCGGGAGATACCATAATCAGAACAGAGGGAGTCAGAAGGGTCAAAGGAGTCAATACGAGTCAGGAGGGTCATTGAAGAATGTACTAAACCAAAGTAAGTCTAATGTGACAGGCTGGTCAAGAAACGTCAAGTAGAATGGAGGAGACTATAAGCAGAATCGTAATCAAGCATGGAGTCGCAAAGGGAGATGAACCAGAAGAGCTAGTGTTTTAAAGTCCAGTCCAGTCCCAGTCTTTTGACCAATTTTGTGGGTAACTGGACCCGAACTGGTCTTTTTAATTCCAATCTGGAGGCAACTGAACTGAAAATGGTGGAACTGGTTGCAGAATTAATCAGCTCATGGTCATTTGAACAGTTGCAAATGTCTTTTGCAAAGACTGGTATACTCGCAATAATATATGTATTAAATGATGAAAAAGTATATTTCAGGAATTTATCTATGCACAGCATAGGGTGTGTCAATACAGGTAATTTACACTCAAAAATGTACAACATTGTATATTTTGCTTCGTCTGTTTTCAACTAAATTATAGTAATTAATCAATGGAAAATTGACCATCTACCATTCTGATGTGTATTGAATGTGAAAAAACAACCTATTGGAAACATGGCAACCAGTCTTTTGTTTTTCTAAATTCAAGGCAACTGCAACCTGGACCATGTAATCAAGTCAGGCAAGCTGCAACCACTGAAGTCCAGTTGCAACTGGTGTCAGTCCAAGTCAGTGCCAGTCTTTATGTCAGTCCCTGCAACTGGACTTCAAACACTAGAAGAGCAGAGATGAGGCGAGAGTGCTGTATGAGGTCTGGAGATGGTGTGGGAGATAGCGGAGAAGTCAATGCGCGGTATGGGATGTGACAAAGCGCTAAACAATAATAATGATTATAAATAAAACAAGGAACATGACTTTGCAATGAAAGATATTTACAACTTGGGGGAACTTTGACTAATTATATTTAATACACAGATTCTGCACATGTGTCAGAACATATCAGGATACAATGCCGTCAATATTGAAATGTATCATATCAGTTATTTTGAGAAATTGTATCCTCCAGATTCCAAATATATCCTAAATTTACCTGCTGGCCAGTTGTCGACATTTTTCCCAAACTGTGTAATTAAATAAGATATGGCATCTTGGTCGTTTGTGGTAAAATCTTGAGTCTGAGGTCTACTCATCTGCATATGGTTACAAAATATTCAGGAATACATATATTTGAACATTATTTTAAATTCTGGTTCTATTATCTGTTAGATATATTATTTTCCCAGGCGCAATATGTTAATTGGATAAGGTTAACCCTCTTTTGTGAAACTTTTTTGACTGTGTCTCCAGGTGTTACCACAGCTCAACCCTACCCATCAGTCGGGGTATGGGGTACATGATGGGTACAGGTACAGGTATGACCTCCCACACCACCAGGTTTACCCGTGCCACCTGCTTAAATAACGGGGATAGTGTAGTTGAGGCATCAGTCTCCCACAGTGATAGGGCCCCGCGAATCAAATGTGTCCAGGACTGGGGCAGAAAGTGAGCGAGGGGACAACATGGAGGACGATATGTCTTTGTTCAAGCCATATGACTGACTTGATAGAGCCGAAATAGATGCATGTTTCGGTTGAGCTCTGAATGATGAGTTTTCACCCTGTGTGAACAGGGAATGGTATGGCAGGGAAAAATGATGTGATGAGCCATGCTGGCATTGACTGGTTGTCAAGTGGCTGGCCGATGCATGTGCATATCCATTTGATTTGAGGAACTCAGGTATCCAGGAAGCGCTTGATGGCAATGACATATTGCTGTGATGGGAAATGAATGTTGATGGCAGATGTGGGCAAAGAAGTTGTATGGCAAATGAATGGCAAATGAAAAACATGTGTCACTGCTGGCATGGGCGCTTAAGTTTGCTGGCCTTCTAGTTTGAGCAAAGCGAAGATCCTCTATTTTGGGAGAGAAGATCGGAACACAGGATTTGGCAGGATGCTGTCATGTTGCAACTTTGAACTGCATAACTATCACATTTCTTCTTCTTCTACATTGGTTGCTTGCCTCCAGTGCGAAGGATGACTGCACTGTTCTTGTAGTCATCTTGCCACATGAAAAATTGGCAACTGTACCCAGTAACACAAAAGGAGTGGAATGGGGTGGAATGGAAATGGAAAGTTGTAAACTTCAATTGGGGAATCATCATCAGACATCGTAAGGTGTTGTCTCATATCCTCGTCATCTTCTTCTTGACTGGCAGGGAGAATTCGTGGCAAGGTAAGGAGTGTTTGTCGTGAATCATAGGGCATGGAGTCGAAATGCAGCATGCCTTCGTCTTGAAATACTGCCATCCATTTCTTGAGCCATATGATCCACCCTTTGTCTGTGCGAACAATTCAAGGGACCAAGGTGCATGGGCTTTGGACTTTCCAATCAAGTTCTTTTCTCCCATTGAATTGTTGTGAACCCAAGACTAGGATCTCCGCATTATATGTGGCCGTGACCGACAAGGATGCATTTATACATTTTCCAAACTGCTTCTTGGATTGGTAACCATGATTGATGGAGAGTTTCATATGCAGCTTGAATTCTTCTGCCGTTGTTTCTCCAGCTGACCGGATCCATAGGCAAGAACTCTCAGAACTACGCCAGATTGAATTCCCTCGACGAGGATGGGTAGACTAAAGAGATCAAAATGGTACTGGATCGACACATGAAGAAGGAAGTATGTCTGAAACGGTGCATGACGAGTAAATGATTTTATCAGAAAAAGAATGCGTGATGAACCTTGGGTGGCCAAGAGAGATAGAAATACAAGACTTGAGATGGCTTCAACAGATGACAAAGTGTACAAGAGACGAATCATTGGCTTTTGAGTTGTGAGTGGTGCAAAAGATCTGAGGGGCAGAGAGTAAGCGTTTCATCATAATACAATCGAATGGTCCTTTGACTTGACTCCATTGTCTATGAGCAGAGGGCAATGCCCATAGCACAAATTATAACTCCAGAAGACACTTGGCTAGCTGTCTAGGACAGTGGCAAATGTCTGAGTGCACGACCTTCAGCAGCAAGCGTGAGGATCATACGAGCAGAAACAACAAGGGTAGCGATATCCCAAGGCTTTGGGCATAACCATGCATCGACATAGACTTTGTGAGATGGTGGATAGATGCAGTATACGTGAGGGGGATTTAACTTTGCCTGCACTATGCGCTTGAATTGATGGCAGGGCGAATATGTTAGAGTGACTCTTGAAACAGTGTAGGCAGTAGAGTGTTCTTTCACTGGTCTGAAAGACTCCATGGATACCCTCTGTGGCCAAAGTCCTCATGGGGGCTTGTTACTGAGAATGTGAGAGCAGCAATTCTGGGTCAAGGTGACTTTTGGGATGGAGGATTAAGAACCATTACGTAAGATTGGCTGTCTCCTTTGAGGAAAGAATTGGTTGTCTTTCTTGATGAAGACGATTTCAGCAGGATGAGATGGATGGGTGTTGGATAGCATAGTCGGAGCGCAGATCATGTATTGCTTGAATAGCTTATCATATGAGAATTAGTCATCACTACTTAATTACTTCGCCAGCTTACTGTCTTATGTCCAGAGTTGAGTTTATCACATACGGACTATGCGTCTGTCCGGTTTGATTGAACATAAATCACTCTCCCAAGTATCTCCCGTGTTGCCATTACAACCTGATCCAAATCACTCGTTTCCCCATTGGCAGTTGCCGTTGCTCCACATCACCGTTTTCAAGATATTGCGTAGATTGCTCCCTCATTGGTTAATTGTTGTCGTTTATCGCATTATGATCATCTACCGTGGTACTTCAAAGGGCCAAACCATGACTGTTTCATGCGTTCTCTCTGGGCATTCCAGGAAACAGACGTTATCTCACTTGCGGCTAACTGGAGCCCAAGCAAGACGTTTTTCGTATCATATTTTCGTCATTTGCCACTGGGGCCAAAGCCAGTTTATAGTTGCTCACTCGTCATTTTCCATTGTCGCTCATTTGACATTGCCTGCTCCTCTTCATTTCCCTTTCCTGCCTGATCTTCACGGCCATCCCTACTCTCGTCGTCACACTGTCGTTACCACGTGTTCCTTGTCGATCATGCCCGAAAATTCTTTGCGAAGCTTGACGGGACTAATTACTATGAATGGAGAATGCTCATGGAAGCGTTATTGATTAAGAAAGGCCTCTGGACTATGTTGATGGCACGAAGCTCCAACAGTTGGCAGTTCTAATTCAAAACCTGTCAAGGATTTCACCCGGAAACAATCAGAAGCTCGTGCAGAAATTATTCTTCATGTCAAAATCTCTCAGCTCCCTCATGTCCGTAATATGATCCCACCGTTATCGGTCTGCCCTCGAAACTGTCCATTGTGCTCATGGTTTTGCCACCCGCCTCGCACTATGGCACAAATTTCTCACGCTGAAGAAAGCCGACAATGCAACCATGCAAGCCTGGATTGCAGAAGTTCGCCGCATCGCTTTCCAATTAGAAGAAATTGAGGTCACTATTGCTGACGAAGATCTCATCCTCATGCTCACCTTGGTCTTCCCCCATCATATGAAAATTTCATTGTTACCCTTGACTATCCAGTTGCAACTGGTCCACACAGCCACAACCAAATTATATTTCCCCCTATTTCCCCCTATTTTTGCTGATTTTTAATGATTTTTACTGACTTATGTGACTCCAAAAATATCAATTAGGTATATAAATCAACAGTTGTACCAGTCTTTATCAGTTGCAACTGGTCTTTTAAAAACTGGTTGCAACCAGTTGCAACCTGGTTCAGTCCAGTCCACATGAATTCCTTAATTTAAAAAACCAGTTGCAGTTCAGTTGTGACAAAAATGATCAAAAGACTGGACTGGACTTTAAAACACTAAGTGGACAAAGTACTCATGATGAGTAGAAGAGTTGGTAGATGTTTGATAAGAGGGATGAGGGTGAGATTGGATAGGATGGGTGCGAATGTGATAGCTGATGAAGTCGATATAAGTTGAAGAGGGAGTGTTGATGAGATAGATGTCAATGGTGTAGTATAAGATATGACTGTTGGATGTGATGGTAATGTGGACAGTTAATATGGACTAGAAATGGCCACCCTCGCAGTGGGGTCCAGATGTAAATTGCACTGTGGATCTATGTTGAAAACAACACAAAGACAACAGCCCCTAGCGGAACTGTCATTGAATGGCCAGTGTCTGGTTGTTCGGGGTGGTACTGATATTTCTGGTAGAGGAGTTGGGAGGAGGGATAGATAGGGGTGAAGTCTTCTTGACTTCATATGACAATGATGTAAGTGGAATAGGGGTGAAGTCCTCTAGACTTCAGATGACGATGATGTAAGCTTGAGATGAAATAGTGGTGAAGTCCTCTTGACTTCAAATGATGAATACCTTTAGCCTACACTGAGGCTAGATGTGGGAGAATAGATGACAAATGGGACCTTGACTTGAACAAGGTAATTGTTAATTGGGTGAATTGAGTTTAGTGTTTCAAAGTCCAGTTAAGGACTGCAAAAAAACTGGCAACTGGACTTCGGTTGCCAGTTGCCACCAAATCGGGCTGTTTCGGTCTTGGTCTCAATATTTTTGTGGATTTGCTGTGACTGGTTGTAAACCAGTCGCACCGGTCTTTTGCAAGACCATGAAGATCAAAATTGTTGTATATATATGTACAACGCCTACAAAATATACATTACGGGTCGAGAATAAACTCACAACATACAAAAAATTGTACTATACGACATAGTTACGACCTCGTCTTTCATGGCATGATTTGTGCATGCCACACACATGAGTACATTGGCCACATCAGGCTGTTGCGTTGTTTGCAGCCGTGCACGGCATGCATTGGGCTGAATTAACTCTTAGCAAGTAAAAATAATGAATAACGACTTACAACAATTGTTGCGGAGGCACATGGGCCGCGGCTGCATTGTTGTGGTGTGTAGGTGGGGGTGCACGGTGCCAGTTGGCTTGTGTGGACATGTTGCATTATCGGAATCGCAGCTACGTTGCGTCATCGGAATCGCGCTGGCGTTGCGTCGTCGGAATCGTGGCTGCGTTGTGTCGTTGGGATGCATTGGGCTGAATTAACTCTTAGCAAGTAAAAATAATGAATAATGACTTACAACGATTGTTGTGGAGGCACATGGGCCGCAGCTGCGTCATTGTGGTGTGTAGGTGGGGTGCGCAGTTGGCTGTGTGGACATGTTGTGTCATCGGAATCACAGCTATGTTGCGTCATCGGAATCACGGCTGCGTTGCGTCGTCGGAATCCGTGCTGCGTTGTGGTCGTTGGATGCATTGGGCTGAATTAACTCTTAGCAAGTAAAAATAATGAATAATGACTTACAACGATTGTTGCGGAGGCACATGGGCCGCAGCTGTGTCATTGTGGTGTGTAGGTGGGGTGCGCAGTTGGCTGTGTGGACATGTTGTGTCATTGGAATCACAGCTATGTTGTGTCATTGGAATCGCAGCTGCGTTGCGTCATAAGTGGCCCACGGTGCTCTGTTGGCTGGGACCACGCTCGTCAAGCCATGGATCACTGTTGTACAGTTAATAAAATGCTTTTTATACTTAATTTTTGTTACTTACCATGATGGGGTGTTGGGTGCATGTTGGGCTGTCATCGTCGTCGTGGCTGCACGTGGTGGTTGCATGCATGGGCATATGCCAGAGCTCGACACTCCCAATGAGACCATGCTTGTCAATGGGCTTGCCAGCGATATGGCCAAGAGTAGCGGCACTGGCAGGGATTTGAGTTGTGGGCAAGACTTTCTATACCTGAGGATGAGAGGGAGGACATCAGTCTCGAACTGAATGTCAACGTGTTAATAAAATGCCTTTTGTTTTACTTACCATGCTGGGATGGGCGACACACACAATGTTCGCACCCCGCATGTAACATTTGGGCTCTGGGCAAGGCATGTCAGTCATAGGTGGAGCGTTTGAGGCACAGGTAGGTCAGGTTATCAGTTATGGATGGGTGGTTGTCAAAAGCTGAGCATAGTACTAGCGCTTAGTTAACAAAAAATTGGTTTTTTGACTTACCATACTGGATGAGCCCTACATGCAACGTTTGCGCCCCATATATGATGTTTGCACGCCGCACACAATGTTTGGGTTCCAGGCAAGGCATATCGGTCATAGGTGAAGTGTTTGGCATGTGGAGGTGTGGAGGTGAGGTGTGATTCGAGCTATGTCGCATAGTGTGGTTGTGGGGTGTGAAGTGTGAAGTGTGATTAGTTAAGACGTGATTAGGAAAATACTAGAAAATGAGAATAATTACCAAAAAAAGCATCAAAGACCGGTTAGAACTGGTTCGGTTGCTGCTGCACTGCGACAGAGACCGGTTATGAGCAGTTTTGGTCCGGTTTTGTCAGATTTAAGGATTTTAATGGACCAGTTTTGGTCTGGTCCTGCCAAAAATGGCAAAAAGACTGGACCAAACCAGACTTTTAACACTAATTGAGTTTACAGTGAAAGTAGGTAGGCTTATATACTACTGGAGACTTTGTACGCTCATGTGTACCAATGGCAGTGAAAGAGAGTGATGAGTAATAAAGAGAAGAATATTAGTAAGCAAAGGAGGGAAATTAGTCAGCTTGACTGTGCATGACTATGCTTCTGAGTAAGCAAAGTGGTGCTCCTGAGTAATCAAGGGGAGGCTGAGTAAGATGATGTAGTCATGCTGTGTGTGTGCTGATGAAGCGGATGAGTAAGAGAGGGGATGGATGACAGAGCATGATGGAGGATGAGTGAGCGATGAAAACAATGTTCTTGTTCTCATCTTCTGCACTTAGCGTATGCTTGAGTTGTATCTTCTTCATCCATTTCTTCATGCTCACATCACCAACACTTTTGTGTGGACAGCGAGCGCTTAGATAGTGATGATTCACGGCAGGAAAAATCCTTATATTTGAACTCAGACATACGGCTTTAGTACTTTGTTGCAGCC